>JAJAGP010001578.1:0-178283 GCA_025084515.1 Ancistrus triradiatus | reverse complement strand
GTTAAATGTGTCTTTAAAAAGTAGTAAATCCTTTCGTAAACATCCTGTGTTTTTTACGATTTATTTACGTTGGCACTTTAAATAGTTGAACAAATGCAGTAATGTGTATTTAAACATTGAATAAAACACAAACGTATAAAGTGTGTGAAACAACAAGTTTTTTTAAAGCAAAGCTCTCCGTGTCTGGGTTTTGGCTCGGGTTCAATAGTAGAGGGCGTTTATTTCCTGAGCTTGATGACTTTCTAATATAAATGACTCTGGAGGTCACGACCACCGCAAGGAAACTTTGGAAGTGCGCGTGCAGGCCCCGCAGCTAATCAGTGCTTATGACTAAAACAGAGCCCAGAGGGAAGGAAACCTGCCGAGCCAAAAGCGCGTCACAGCTCCGCTTTTTTTATTAAGCGACATCACTACTGGTTTTAACCCCATGTTCTAACCTGCTGCAGCTTCACAGCTTTTTACACCTGTTATAATTAAACAAGTCAAATAAAATAAAAAAACACAAATCTCTCATAGAGCTTTCCCTTCTTATAAAGGAACTAAAGGTTCATTCCAGCAGCGCTATGTAAAAACCCTTATGATTAGGTATTAAACAGTTAAGTGGCTTTATATTAATTAAATATCTATTATGTAATACTGTCTATTCGCCTGTCTCACAGATGTATCTAACTGCTGTTCTATTGAAAACACACAAACGTTAATTTGTATAATATACGCCGTACAAGATTAGTGAGTTACTTGTAAGTAAAATTTAAAATGTTATTCGGTGTCAATACATAGCAAACACGGTGCTAAACACTGTAAATAAAACACTATGTAAAGAACAACTAAATTATTTTAGTATAAACAAAATCAATGCGATTTTATACCTTTAATGTTATAGGCATCCAGGTAAACTCGTTTATTTCAAATGAGGGTCAATGAAAACAAATCTATTTTTAATAGTTTTTTATGGTATGTGCAATACCACACTTTTGACGCTTATTTACATAATTAAATACAGCTTTATGATCCAGTGGACTTCAGTTTACTTTGCTACACTCGGGATACTACAATCGGTCATACTGTTATTGTTTTTATTAAGTTCTGTGGTATGGGGCGATTAAGTCATCGAGCTTTTGCTCCCCCTTAATCTGTTTCTCCAACTTAAACAGCTAATCTTCAATCAAACCAAACGCAAAAGGTTCACGTTACAACCGCTATGACCTTTACAGTCTAATTAGTAACAAAGGCCCACACTGTGAGTGCGTGGAATATTCTGATTGAAACCGGGGCATCCAGCCATTATATTGCTGTGGTTGCATTTCATGCGGAACTAATTGAGTTTGCTTCCTACCTTAAATTGAAACCGCAGCTTAATGTATACGTGCCATAAGGGAATAGTGGCTAGGAAACGGAGCTGCAAGTGTGGTACAGGCAATAGTGAAGCTACCCAGCAAAAATACAGGTCAGGATGATTTTAGGAACATCATCTTACTTAAAACATCTTTTAATGGTAAGCTCTTCACCTGTCTCAAGGAAATGCAGAGAGTAAAGGACGATTCAGCTCCCCGGTGCTGGATGTGAGAGAAAAGCAGCTTGTCATAGAGAAGAATCAGACGCTACAACTGAACTGCAGGTGACACCCTCGAGATTATCCCAGAGTTTCATCATGATATAGTTTACAATTATACACACAGCATATCAAAAGATTTCTGATTTACCCCTGCAGATCTAAAGCATGAGTTATTAGTTAATAAATACTCATGTTCTGAGAAAAATGATAGATGCAGGGGATAGTAAATGTCCTAGATTTTAAATGTATTAAAATAAAAATTTGATCACAGCTGGGGAAATTGAGAATAAGTATAAGCTAAGACACGTGGGCTAGTGCATTTTGGGTAACTTGAACCTCTGATGCTGTAGGGGCCGATGGGAGCTGGAATGGGTGTTCCCTTCAGGTGTTCCAAAGAACTACCCCAAAGTGGAGAAGTATCCTTGTGGCAGGATTTTGAATCAGTACTGCAGCCGTCTGACCCTCAGCTCTGCATTAGCCCAGCATACTGGTTATTATCGGTGTCGTTACACCGATAAACCGCACAAACAGCAATCTGTCTACGTCTTCATCACAGGTAAGAGGCTTCATGTGCCATTCGTGAGTTATATTATGTAGAATCTGTATTCCTGTAACTCAGGGCTTACTTACTTTTCGCTTCTATTTGCTAACCCTAAACAGGAAGCCAAAGGAAGCCAATAATATCTAAACACCATTTACTTCCAGAACAACATATCCGACTAAGTGTGTGTCTGGCACGATTTTTCACTGTATCCTCACTTCTGGTCTATATATAACCTCAAACTTTCATTTAAGTGCTACCTTAGGGAGGACAGAAATAGTCCCAGCTGCCAAAAGGCACAACTACTGGGCAGCCTTTCCCAGGGCAGAAGGCCTTATCTCCCTTGTCAGCCTTGCCGTTCGCATCCTGTGCAGCTCACAGGGGGCTGGCGTGGGATAGTGATGGGGTGTCTTGGTAGAAGTGTTTGCGAGTTTGTCAGTTAGAGAGATGGGCATGAGAGAGCTGGGTTACTGACTGATGTAGCATTCAGCAGAGGTTTGCTGGATGTCAGGTTATATTAGGTCATCCCTCTTGATACAGTGCAGGAGGCTGAACACATAAAAAGGGTCTCCAGTCAGTGAAAGAAGTCAACAAGGCCCCTGAGGTCTATCAATCGCTCTTGTATCCATGTCCATTAAACCTCTCCCTTACTCCTTTATATGGAATCAAAGCACATCGAGGAAGTCCCTGTATCCAGTACTCCTTGGGGTACTTTTGTTAAAATGTTCAGGTTTTTTTAAACTTTCCTTTAATAATGCTACAGTAACAAACAATGGAATGAGCAACACCCAAGCGCTTTCAATGCCACAAGAAAACTGCAGCTGGAGTAGAAAGTGCAACTAAGGCAAGAAACAACACGGAGCTTTTGATCGCTAGAAAACAATGTCTTTGCTTCTTGCTGACTCGATTGTTATGTCCAATCAATTTCTGCGTGTGGTAAGTGGTAAGTAATGTTGTTTGACCAAAAGAATGTGCATATGTTTGTTCCTGACCGTAGTGTTTGGGTTTCAGACAGCCAGCAGCCATTTGTGAAGGTGCAGAAAGAGATCCCAGACGTGGTCTACATGAAGCAAGGACAAGACTTAATATTCCCCTGCAAAGTCACAAACCCAAACACCAAAGTCTCATTGGTCAAAGTAAGTACCGTACAGGTGCAGCATTTAACATCTGCCCTTATCCAGAGAGACTTTTAACTGATACAAACCTACAAGGTCAATTTAAGTGATTTACGGGTAAGGCACTTGCTTAGGGTCTGAAGAGCAGATGCTGTCATTGCCACTGAGCCAGCAGTGACGATTCTGATAACAATGAGCGTCACTGAGCCTCCAAGGTCATTCCTTAAGTAGACTTGTCTACTACTTCCCGTTGAGTTAAGGTACTTAAGGACTATGGACCAGAAGTACCAGGGTTCAAATCCCGTCTCTGCCAAGCTGTCCCTGTTGGATTCTTGACCAAGACCCTTAACCCACAATTGCTTGGACTGGTTTAATAGGTTTTATCAGATGCAAGTCACTCTGGATAGGAATGTTTGATCAATGACTATAATGTCTTAAGAATCCTATACAGGAAATTTAAGTCATCATCACCAACATCCTCATTACCATGTCTTCTCATGCACAATTTTCCGTCATTGTCTTATATCTTTATTTCATCCACTGATTGGTCAAATTGTTTGGATTCTAACAATTTCTGATGGTTTCCTTGTATTTGTACCCGTGTTTTAACTTTTCCTCTTGAAATACCATTTTCCCACCGTTTGATTAGTAACTCATTATGCTTGTTTATCATTATGAGCAGTGACTCTGATTAGTTTCAACTTTGTAAAAAGCACTGAATGTTTTTTTTTTTTTAATGAAGACTGTCTCCACCCAGCAACCAGCAGCTTCACAATTTCTCACGGTTCCATTCTCCCTCTCAGAAGAGCCTTATCGCCTGCTCTCTTCCCTCTCATCTCATCACCCTCTCCACCCTTTTTCATCATAACATTCCTTTTCTTAACCTCCTGATCTCTGTCCCTTTTCCTCCCAGATTGTACTTCCATAATTTTTTTTTCCCTCTCGATCTCCATTGATATGGTTTTTACTCCCTAACAAGGCGCATAATGCTTGTTCAGCTAGTCCATTCACAAATTATCCGTTACTTATGTTCTGGTCTTCCCATTGGCTCTGCTCCAGCCAAGCAGCTTTAATATGTTCGCGTGAGGGCGGATGTGTGTGAGCCGGTGTGTTTGTATAGAGAAGGGTTCTTCGCTGGCCTCTGTGTGACACACATACCTGTATTACGCCATCAGGCAGGGCGAGTGGCGCCCCCGGCTTCCTCTGTCCTGTTGGCACCGTGTTCAGCCACAGAGATGGAGACAGGATGCAGGAGTCTAAGTACCTTCAGTGCCCTCAGTGCCCTTCTACCTGGGGAAACGTTGATGTCCTTTACAGCTGGTGGCACCAAGCCACCATTTATTAGGCATTACTTAACTAATAAGATTTAATATATTGTGAAAACTGCATTTTCACAAATAATGTACTAATGTTAATCTCAGATGAACTTTTTAATGAAAGCAGTCCAGCATCTCTAATATATATTTTAAGGATGAATATATTTTTGTTTCAGGATGAGTTTCAAATGTGTATGAATAGAGGAAAGAATCAAAATGACCAGTTCCTCTTGCACTGCCTTTGCCTACACTTTCAGGATGGGGGCTGTTTTGGAATCTTCCAGTGATATAACATCCCTCTACTCCCCTTGGCCTGAACATGCATCCCATTTCATTTCAGTCCGCTCTGTTTATTTACTGCTTGACCCTAAGCACAGAGTTACAAAGGTAATCAGTCTAAAAATACAAGGCCACCCCCATATCGCTGACAAACTTGGACTGTCAAACATCCAACTAGAGTGTTTTCTTCCTGAAAGGATTTTTGAGCACAAATATCTTTAATCTTGCACCTCTTGCATGGGGAACAATACTCCAGGGGCCAAGCTCTCACATAAGCTGTGAAAGTGGCCAAAAGGCCCATCTAGATGTTGGCCTGAGGACCATAGTCTCCGTGTCTATATCCTGTAGTAACAGGATGTGAGGAGATGGACTGCAGTCACGTTTCCACATCCTCGAACATTTCAGGCTCTGTACAAGCAGTGGTTGAGGGGTCAATAACGAAAATAGCTTAGCACGAAATATTGGCTTGATGAGATTTTTTATGTGTAAAAGTGTTTAACTAAAACATTCATGCTGTGTGGGGAGAGGTATGACCTGTTCATACTGAGAAGGTGTACACCTGATCCCTTGAGAAAGGGTAGGGCATTTCCCAGTTGTCAGCTCCTCCAGTAAACATTTCCTCTACTGGATTTGGAAGAAAACAAAATCAAAGGCTCTCTAAGAATTCCTGGCAGACAGTACTGTTACAAAACTGGTTTTCAGTGTTTAAAACATTAAGTCATGTTTCACTAAAATAATCTGATGTCAGTTCCAATTTCTGCAATATGAGCCAGATGTTTAAAAATTGTACTTTTAACACGTAGGATGATCCTGTTAAGCTGAATGATTCACATTCTAATTTTTACAGTTTCCTGACCGAAGTCTTGGCACCGATCAAAGGAACATAATTTGGAATAGCAAACGAGGCTTTGTCATCCGCAGTCCCACATATTTCTACATCGGCCTTTTTTCCTGTGAAACCATCATCAATGGGACAAAATACACCAATAAGTATTTGACCTACAGACCAGGTAGGAGAAATGTGTAGGAGGATAATATATATTCTACACCTTTTTTCCATAATCGAATACTGATCTTTCAAGTTGTTTTTGCATCATTTTCTGTCATTTAGAAACAGTTCATGAATTCGTCTGTTTATCTCGATCCCTACAGTGAATAATATCCAAGAAGTATATCTGAACAGCACTGGCTTGATTCAGGCTCTGCAGGGAGAGAGGCTGGCTTTGAACTGTACTGTTACAGCAGAGTGGAACTCTAGGGTGAACATCAGCTGGACCTACCCTGGAAAGGTTAGTCATGATTTGACTCAACACATACAGTCCTTGTACGATACCACCATCACAAACAACTTTGTCAACAAGGTGGCTTTCATAAACTGTTTTGTTTTCTTTCTGATTGCAGGCCAGTAGTACAGGCTTCATCAGCAGGCGGATTACACAGAGCAGGAGCAATGTGGTCTTCTACAGCATTCTCACTATTCAAAAACTACGTAAAGCGGACAGAGGTGTCTACACGTGCCATGTAACAAGTGGTCCAGCAAAGCGAGAAGTCAACACCTCAGTTGTAGTTTATGGTAAAGTTTCAAACTCCACTATAAGCACCGAGTGATTAAGCAAGACAATGTTTAACTGTATGTTTTTTTTGTAATGAAAACCTGCATCTCTTGCTCCTCAGAACAACCCTTCATTAAACTAAAGCAAAGAGATGGTCCAGTGGTACGGGCTTACGCAGGGCAGAAATCCTTTCGCCTGTCTCCCAAATTACGGGCTTTCCCTGAGCCAGAGGTTATCTGGTGAGAACTCTATGACATTTATTACATCAAGATATAATCAGTTTGTGTCATCAGTTATAAGAATATTGATTTGCCTGATTGCCTCAGGCTGAAGGATGGGATGGTGGCAGCTGAGCAGTGTTCACGTTACCACGTCGACGGCCATTCGCTGGTGATTCGAGATGTTGCAGAGGAGGATGCAGGGATCTACACTATCCTCACTGGAATTCAGCAGTTTGGCCTTCAGCAGAACCTCACACTCTCACTGGTAGTGAATGGTAAGCTTGTCTCCGACTAACGGCATTTTTCGATTGAGGCAGTTTGCTAGCAAACACTCAAGTTATGCGTTTTGAGCATTTGGCAATCTTGTTTCGATCACAGTGCAGCCTCAGATCGGGGAGAAAGCCGTGGCAGTTCGGGATCCAGAAACCATGCCAAGGTCCAGCAGGCAAGCCCTCCGCTGCACAGCCCATGGCATCCCACCGCCTTACATCCAGTGGCTGTGGCATCCTTGCCCTCCTAAAAGCCTGTAAGTATCTCACTGATTGGTGTAAACATCCATAATCCGGCGTGTCTATGTAAAGGGAAACATGATTATGGGAAACGGGATTATGAACTGAAATGAAACGTACTCCATACCAGTGGCTCCCAAAATGTTCTTCAGAACCCTCCTTTTGCAGATAAGAATATTTTCAAAAACATGCCGAAACACACGTGCACATCTTTTGTACGTGTAAACATTGTAATTCATACAAAACTTCATCGTCTTATTGAAAAAACACATTAAAGTGACCAATCACCTTTACAGTATAATTTTTACAAGAGACATGTGTACCAACATTCAATTGCCTAGGTGTACCATTTTCAAAATCACTGGTCTATACAATCATAAACAGAGTTCTACTGCTTAAACAGTCATGTTGCTTTATTTTGCCATGATTTAAATTCCCACAAAATTTTCAAACATAATTAGATGTCTTCCTTGACACTGTGTGATGTCCTGTTGCCATTTATATTTTTTGCAATTTATATTACAAACACCATTGGTATCTTTCACACTCTACCTGGTCGTAGTGTGTACGATCAATTTCTTTTTGCCCTTTTCTATAGGAATAGTGCATTAAGTACGACCTATTTGTTTGTAAATGGAGACATGTTTTGTCTATTTCAGCATGAGTTCAGACAAGGTTTCCTCTTAGACTCTAGAACAGATGGTTAACGAGGCCTTTCATGTGTATGTGTATTCATTTTGTGTGAACAAGTGCTGTGTGTGTGTGTGTGTTTGAATGAATGTGTGCTATGGTACAGTCACAGAACTCGGTGTAACCCAGAGTTGAAAGTGCAGAAAAAAACAGCTTCAAAAGAAATTAGTTCCGTGCTTACAAGCACGATTAGCTTGTTTCTAAATCAAACGCTATGATTTAATGAACTTCCCCTGAAGAATGCAGCTTGTTTATTATTCTGATTGGTCGGGCGCATCCTGCTATGGCTTGTCATACACAAACTATTCAGCAGTCTCATGAGAAAAGCCAAGCCAGCACTATTCACAAGAGAACATCCTTAAAGAAGTTCCATTATGGCTCATACACACATATATATATATATAGACACAGGATGCATATCTGCAAAGATAAAGGTCAAACCCAGTCTACTTATGGGTCCAAAATGGTGGACCGAAGTGAAATTAGTACATGACCAAAGTGACTAGTGTTGTAGTCAAGACCACTACTTTTAATAATCGAGTCCAAGTCAAGACTGAGCCCGAGATCAGAAAAAGATTTTTTTCATCAAGAATAAAAAGAATGGAAAAAAATTAGATTAGCTTGTAATTCACTTTTCATTCATTATACATGATATTTAGTAATAAATAATGTTATAACAAATAATATATAGCTATTATAGCATTAGTCAAACTAGGCAATGTAACTTTTGGTTGCTGTAGTTGACCATGATGGTTCTTTTTTCCTTCTTCTCTTAAACTTAATCAGAAGTCAACTGTATATACGAAACAACACCCATTCTATCCATTTAATTATTAAATGTGAAAATAGAGAAATAACATTTATATCAGCCCTCAAACAAAAACCACAAACTATACTAACTAAGAAAAGCGAGCGGGTAAAAGTAAACTTACAATCTTAACTTCAGACTATTCAAAATAAATCGTGCTGATTGATTGGATACTGAACAATAAGAGCAGGAACTTGTTTTAGCTGTTAGTCAGAGTGCAGATTTTATTTAGGCATGTAGAGAAAAAACTGAATGGGATTGTTGATATTCAATAATGATAGAAAAAGCTCCGTTTATAATTTCCCTCAGACAGACACAGTGGACTCGGCTGCTCTCGAAAATAATTTCCCAGTCCACCTTACCCCCAATGAGTCCAAATGAGGCAGAGACCTAGACGAAGCTGAGAACGCTCATTTACGACCTCGAGACCGTCCTTGAGTACTACAACGCTCTAAATGAGTGTAAAAACTTTTAAACAGCCTTTCTGCACTTCCAACTTGCTTCAAACTTCAACAGCAGAATGGGATTAACTCAGATTTGAGTCTTATCTCATATTTTGACCACATGATTAACTCCTTCTTGTAGTAGAGCTAAACTGGTGCAGCACTTTTTACAAATGCCCATATTTTTCATGACTATAGCTTTTCCAGTTGAGTACATTAACAGAAAAAATACTTTAATGAAAAATGATTAGGTTAAAACTGTTTGATTATGAATGATGTTGTGAAACTGTAACTTAGAGCTGATCACTGGCAGGATCCTGACCGAGGCCCCTTATTCTTTGTAGCAGCCCAGCGCGGCTGGCCTGACGCTGAGGCAGAGGAGGCGCAGGGAGAGTGGCGCTGTGGGCTGAACAGGCCTAGGCCTTGGCCATGGGAACGGCAGCGCTCTTATCTCAGCCGGGCAGGAGGCGCAGACGGGCTTCCTGTGCGAAAATCAGAGTGCTTTTCCTCTCGTTGTTTGGCTTCCTCCCCGACGCGAGTCGGCTTCCCAGCAGCATGATTGTCCCTGCGTCTTCAAACGTGGCACAGTCCGCTTCCTCAAGGGCTTGATCTATTCTTGAGACCCCCTCGTTCTACTGCCTCCACCTTCCCCCAAACAGACCAGCATCTCCAGCCCCCCACCAGCCGACCGACAAATAACCAACAGTTTTTTTTAAACCTTGGACCCAATCATACGAACACCCCCCAAAAGACCTCTACTAAGATCATCGCTGCCCTACACGCCCATGGCACCCTCCTGTGAGTCTGGACTGTTTCCACAGCAGCTGCCTCAGAGAGACGACCAAGCCAATCCTGAGCACATGCAGCTGTGTCTCCTGGGAAACACCGATCTCATGACCCATTGGGTGAGGATGAGATGCAGTCAGGAGGAAGGGGCTCACATTTGTGTAGCACAAAACTGCTTTCCCGTTTCTTCTTGCCACCTCCATCTAGTGAAATAACATTAAAAAAAAAACTGTCTTATCTCTCTCACACATTACTGAGCCAGAAGAAGAGCGATTTCATCCACACACTGCCATCCCCTTCTGGAGCTGCTTTGCATTTCGTGTCCCGGAGTGGTACTATAATGGATGTATGAACCATGCCTGTCTCCACGTCCAAGCCTGTCTGTTGTAGTTCTAACATCCGCAAAAGCTGTGAGTTCAGATGACGTATTCTGGATCAAGACATCAGTGTGAGCCTAGGAGAGATGTGCGCTCACAATTTGGAATTTGCATTACGTTCAGAACAATTCTGGATCTGGCCCAGAGCGCCTGCTGTGTAGGGCTTTATGGACCAGAATGAATGACTGCTGTCAATCCCTGTCAACCAGTGTCACTCTGTGTCAAAGGTTTTATGATCATGGCAACACTGATTGAAAACACTGCCATGCTTTGTGCTGAAAGACCATCTTTGAGTCTGTGTTTGTGTGTGTGTGTTGTGTGTGTGTGTATGTTGGTATGTGTGGGCACATGACTTAAGGTTTTTCAATTTACGGGTCTGTCCCAATGTGATTTATCCTTTTTATACAGATTTTCTATGAGTAATATATGAACCTAATATTTAATAATTTTATACCACTAACGAACTTATGGTAAATGCCAGTAATTGCTCAGCATGTAAGAAGACTGATGAAATGTATTGTGTAAAACAAAAAAAGTGTCATATCAAATGTATGTCATTTATATTAAAATCAAATTCGTTTGTAAAGTATGGTGTTTTTGGTTTGGAAAATTCTCACTGATGGAGGGTTTCGTCCAAGTACTGACCTTCATCTAAATAAACTGATCCTCTTGAAATACACTGATGAAAATGGGTTTCTGTTGCCTTCAGTTACATAAAGCATTTTAAATTTTAGATCACTGTACGCAGGCACATATGTATTTCATGTGTCTATTAAACGGTGGTGGTGTGAATCACGGTCGGGTCTATGGCTACAATTTTGATTTTGGAGGAAGCTGTGTTGAATTTGTGTATGCACGTTGTGCATGTGTTTTCTGGGAGGCATGGGAGAGTTGTGTGTGTGTGTGTATGTGTGGTAATCCAGGGTGGGACAGGGAGCACAGGAGATGGTTACTCACTATCTCTGCCAAGAAGGAAAGAGCAATCAGAGAGAGAAAACGGGTTGGAGCCAGGGCAGGGAGGGAGGAAGGGAGGAAGGCAGGGGTTACCATTCGTGGATGCCCAAAACAACTCGTCACCCACCTACAGGGTTTACAGGGAACAGTGGGGGCTTGGCATGGACAAGAAAAGAAGTTTTTGGGAATGTTGAACTTGTCAGACATGCATGATTTAGAAACAAAAAGAAGTTTATAGACCGGAGACAGCAGAAACAACCCCCATCCAAGTACTGGATGCTGCTAATTACGGAACAAGGACAATGTGCGCAAGAAACACCGTGTCTGATTGTACACACCACACAAGCACACACACCCTCCCATCTACCACGCACAAATCGTACTCCAAACGAAGGCGTGCGATTCCTACTTAGCATATGTAGCTGTTAATGAAAACTGTAATTCCCAAGGGCACTGCTGATTTACGAGATGTTTCCGGAGATTCCTTCTCCAGTTGCAGCTGTGTAACACACCTGTGTGATGTGACATCACTACCGTAAACACAGCTGAACTAAGTTCTGTCCCTCTCTCTTCCTCTTTCTCCTTCTTTCCTTGGTTTCTGTTTCTGTCTTTTGGCTCTAAGATGTGAGGGGGGCTGACTTCCTCCTCCTGGGCTGTAGTGAGTGAGAGGACCCAGTCACGTCCACCCACAAATCCTGTCCTGACATCATCAGCCACACACAGGAAGTGTTTGCAGGGAAAGAACAAGGTGAGCACATCAGTTGGGTGGAAAGGCGGGAATGGAGAACGTATGGATGCAACAATTTAGTGCACACCGGAACACGGATCAAGTGTTTTCTGTAGAAGTCAGGAATAGGAAAGCAGTTCTCTATGAAACTGTTACGCAAGGCCAAAATGCATTCGTGACATTTCTTTTTTTATATCTCGGATAGCTATTTTCCGATTTTAAAAAAAAAAAAAAAAAAAAAAAAAAAAAAAAAAAAAAAAAAAAAAAAAAAAAAAAAAAAAAAAAAAAAAGGAAAAAAAACAAAAAAAACAAAAAAAAAAAAAAAAAAACAAAAAAAAAAAAAAAAATAAATATGAGAAATTTCCACATGCGCCGAAGCTGATCTGGACGTGGCATATGCTTGAAGTGTATGAAATTAAAGCCCTCACGTATGTCCACAACCACCAGGGATAATATGTCATTTATCTGATATACAGTACTGTGCAAAAGTTTTAGTCCACTATTAGATTTGCTATTTTAGCAGTGGTATAATGACCATACATAACACATTTTCGATGACTGGACCCAAAAGTTTCAAACTTGGATACGCCATTACATAATCCTCTTTTTCATTGATCTTCACTCCAGTCTTGGCGAGCTTTAGCCTATCTTAACCTTTTCACCCTGTTCATCTTCACCCTGTTCAGAAAAGTGCTTTCTTGGCTGCTAGCCTTCTAAAAAGACCATTCCTGATCAAGCTTCTTCAGACTATAGAAGGGTCATCTTGGGATCCGGACTCATAGGCCATAGAAGCTGGGTTTTTTTTCTAATATTTTACTGATAAAACAATGGTATATCTAAACTAATGGTGGCCCAAGACTTTTGCATAGTAATGTATGAAGAATAAAAGCAGAGAAATTAGCATTCATAACAATTTTGGTAAAATACAACTACAGTGGTGCTTGAAAGCTTGTGAACCCTTTATAATTGTCTACATTTCTGCATAAATATGACCCAAAACATCATCAGATTTTCACACACCCAAGTCCTAATAAGTAGATAAGAGAACCCCAGTTAAACAAAATGATCCAAAAATATTATACTTTGGTCATTTATTTATTGAGGAATGATCCAATATTTACATATTAGTGAGTGGCAAACAGTATGTGAAACCTTTGCTTTTCATTATCTGGTGTGACCCCCCCCAGTGTGGAGGCAGCAATAACTGTAATCGTAAATGTTTTCCTGTAACTGTTGATCAGTCCTGCACACCCCACGGGCTTGGAGGAAATTTAGCCCATTTTCCTTCCGTACAGAACAGCTTCAGCTCTGGGATGTTGGTGGGTTTTCCTCACATTAACTGCTCACTTCAAGTCCTTCCACACAACATTTCCACTGGATTAAGGTCAGGACTTTGGGACATTCCAAAACATTTAACTTTATTCTTCTTTAACCATTTTTTGGTAGAGACGTCTTTGTTGTGGCTGAGGGTCGTTGTCTTGCTGCATTGACCCACACCTTTCTCTTGAGATTCAGTTCATGACAGATGTCCCTGACATTTTCCTTTAGAATTCTCTGATATAATCAGAATTCATTGTTCCATTTCAATGAGGCAAGGCCGTCATGGTCCAGATGCAGCAATACAGGCCCCAAACATGATACTACCCACCACCCATGTTTCACAGATGGGATAAGGTTCTTATGCTTGGAATGCAGTGTTTTCCTTTCTTTCTCCAAACAAAAAACGCTGTTCTTTTAAACCAAAAAGTTCTATTCTGTCCTCATCCGTCTACAAACCATTCTTCCAATAAGCCTTCTGGCTTGTACCACGTGATTGTCCACGAGCAGTGGCTTTCTCCTTGTAACCCTGCCCATGCAACACCATTGTTGTTCAATGTTCTTCTGATGGGGACTCATGAACATTAAACATTAGCCAATGTGAGAGAGAGGCCTTTTCAGGGTGCTTAGAAGTTTACCACCCTGGGGGGGTCCTTGTAACCTCACCAAAAATATTACACGCCGCCTTGCTCTTGGAGTGATCTTTGTTGGTCAACCACTCCTGGGGAGGTGGTAACAATGGTCTTGAATTTTCCGCCATTTGTACACAATCTGTCTGACTGGGATTGGGGTGGGAGACCAAAACTCTTTAGAGATGGTTATGTAACCTATTCCAGCCTGATGAAGCTCAACAGCTCTTTTTCTGAGGTTCTTCAGAAATCTCCTTTGTTCGTGCCATTGTTTGTGAGGAGCAGATTTTAATAGATCTCTGTTTCTTTAAATAATAAAACAGGGTGCCCACTCTACACCTGATTGTCATCCATTGATTGAAAACAAACTGACTCTAATTTCACCATCAAATTCACTCCCCCCCCCCCTGTCCTAGAGATTCACATTACTTTTGCCCACTCACTAATATGTGATATTGGATCATTCATATACTCAATAATAAATGACCAAGTATAATTTTTGGTTTCATTTGTTTAAACTGGGTTCTCTTTTTTACGTTTAAGAAGTGTGTGAAAATCTGATGTTGTTTTAAGTCATATTTATGCAGAAATATAGAAAATTCTAAAGGGTTCACAAACTTTTAAGCACCACTCTAGTGTTGCCAAATCGACAAATCAGCAAAATAACTTTGTGTTAGTTTAATGTACTACCAGTTGCTCCACTTTTACTACATGATTTATATGATTTTGTTAAATTTCCTCTCAAAACATCAGATACAAGATTTTACCGTATTAATTAGAAAAAAAACTGGAAAGAGTCGAAAAATATGTCTACTTGCAAGCCTCTTTAATAAGGGGTCCTTAATGTTGAAGAAATGTTTAATGTTTAGTAACTATAGTACCTGAATTAACTGAGATTAGGAATAATGCAGGAACACTCACTCAAAATAATATCCTAAAGTCTTAACACCAAATCCATTCCCTGATTGCCACGAACATGTAAAACAGAAACTGGCACTGGACTGGACTGAATGCTCAAAAACTACCATTTTTAAATTAATAAATGCTGTGTCATTTTAAAAACTTCATGCTTCTGTGTATTAATTTAGGACTGAATAAAATATGTTAATACAGTATTAAAACGACCAATATTTTTAAAAGATGGAAAATGATACCATTCCACTAATTCTGAAATGTATTCATACTGACCCAGTTCATATGTTTATCCCAAGGACTATTTATTATTTAGTCTTTGTATTAGGAGAACTAATGCAGGTTTTGTGTGTGTGTGTGTGCGTGCGTATGTGTTTGTTTGTGTTGGCCCTCAGACCATAGGTGTTTTAACAATTGACAAGGCATTAATATCTGGCATATATCGCTGTGTGGCTTCCAACTCCATGGGCAGAGATGAAGTGGACATCCGATTTTATGTAACAGGTATTTTTAGTTTCTCAAACAATTAAACAATACAGTTGCAGCTAATTTTGTCTCATTTTCTTACAAAGCATGAAGAGTATTGTTGAGACGGTCAGATGCCCAAGCAGGATTAGGCATGGCAATAAAAGCAGATTTACAGATGTACTGTCTAAAGTCTTAGGCCGTCTTGAGATTTGTTCTTTTATCAGTGGTATAATATATAACATATGCATATAGTCAACAGCTGGAACATATGGTCAATAACTGGACCCAAAAATTTCAAAGTTCGATTCATTAAACTCATGAAACAGGCCTGGACAGAAATTAAAAATGTGACCAAAGGACATGTTAAATCAAGGCGTGTTCACTAATTAGCATCACAGGGTCTACAATCTTGTAATCAGTCAGTGGGCCTATATATAGGTCTTCAGGTAGTCACTGTGCTGTTTGGTGATAAGGTGTGTACCACACTCAACATGGACCAGAGGAAGCAAAGGAACGAGTTGTCTCAGGACATTAGAAAGAAAATTATAGACAAGCATGTTAAAGGTAAAGGTTATAAGACCATCTCCAAGCAGCTTGATGTTCCTGTGACTACAGTTGCATATATTATTCAGAAATTTAAGATTCATGGGACTGTAGCCAACCTCCCTGGACGTGGACGCAGGAGCAAAATTGATGACAAATCAAAGAGACGGATAATACAAATGGTAACAAAAAAGCCAAGAAAAACTTCTAAAGAGATTAAAGAACTTCAAGCTCAAGGAACATCAGTGTCAGATCACATCATCCGTCGATGTTTGAGCCAAAGTGGACTTAATGGGAGAGGACCAAGAAGGACACCATTGTTGAAAACAAAACATAAAAAAGCCAGACTGGAATTTGCCAAACTACATGTTGACAAGCCACAAAGCTTCTGGGAGAATGTCCTATGGAGGGATGAGACAAAAATGGAACTTTTTGGCAAGGCACATCAGCTCTATGTTCACCGACGGAAAAATGAAGCATATGAAGAAAAGAACACTGTCCCTACTGTGAAATATGGAGGAGGCTCTGTTATGTTCTGGGGCTGCTTTGCTGCATCTGGCACAGGGTGTCTTGAATCTGTGCAGGGTACAATGAAGTCTCAAGACTATCAAGGAATTCTAGAGAGAAATGTGCTGCCCAGTGTCAGAAAGCTTGGTCTCAGTCGCAGGTCATGGGTCTTGCAACAGAATAATGACCCAAAACACACATCTAAAAACACCCAAGAATGGCTAAGAGGAAAACACTGGACTATTCTCAAGTGGCCTTCTATGAGCCCTGACCTAAATCCTATTAAGCATCTTTGGAAGGAGCTGAAACATGCCGTCTGGAAAAGGCACCCTTCAAACCTGAGACAACTGGAGCAGTTTGCTCATGAGGAGTGGGCCAGAATACCTGCTGAGAGGTGCAGAAGTCTCAGTGACAGATACAGGAATCGTTTGATTGCAGTGATTGCCTCAAAAGGTTTTGCAACAAAATATTAAGTTTAAGTCATATTAAGTCATTTCTGTCCAGGCCTGTTTTATGAGATTATTTTTTTAAATAACTCTGTTGAAGCCTGGTTGAAAAGCAATGTCTGACTTTCATTTGTTAATTTTCATAGACTTTGCATTTATTATTACTTTTGTCAGATTAAAGTTATTTCTGTTACCATTATGGGTTTTTCTTTCATTAACTGAGGGGTACCAGCAATTTTGTCCACGTGTGTAGCATTGGTAAAACAATTGTATATCTAATCTAATGGTGGCCTAAGATTTTGGACCCTTTCTTTTCTTTCAGTGAACTGTGATTTTTGTTTCTCTCCATCTCTCTTTAACATAACGTGAAATTAAGCATGGTGGATGTGGTGGTACGTGAGGGTTGTTGCCATGTCTACAGGGTGACTGGGAGTGGGAAGGGTTGAACAGGAACCTGTGCTCCTTATCAGCCTGCTTCCCCATGCTCCCGAACATGCTTTATTTGGAGAGTCCTGGTGGTGTTTGTGAAAGATAAACATTATCTTCCATCAGGAAAACCTCGAGCGGTTTCCACGGGAAATTTCAAATAGCTAAAGTAAATAAAAGGTCTTTTCGCTGGAGCTCTCTCACTACTTCTACTGACAATGGCTATTCAACATTGTCATCAAAGGTTATAAAAAATCAGCTCAACAAACACTCCAAAGTACTTTTCATTATGCTGTTCCTCATTGTGCTTACGACCAAGTAAAGAGGCCAAGTAATTGACAGCAGTTGTTCGCTTACTGTTTGTTCTATAATATGCCTTTTTTTTTTTTTTTTTTTTTTTTTTTTTCACACCAATCACAGACGTCCCCGAGGCTTCAGCGTCTCTGTAGGAGGAGGAGCCAGAGAGGGCAGAGGACTCTCACCTATCCTGTGTAGCCCAGTAAGCACCTGTATACCAACCTGACATGGCACAGGTGACAGGGGCCACAGCGACGCTCATTGCTGGATGGTCCAGCTTTGAAAGGGAGATCGTGACAGAGGGACGAGATATTCTGTGACCCAAACAACCTGATCCCCGAGGGAAGGAATCTGACAGCTCAAACTCTGGGATCTACCGGTGGCTCTGCTTGCACACCTGCTCACAGGGAGCACACACACCTGACACACTTGTTAAGGTTACAGGTGTGTGATTTAATTAGAGGTGCCAGTATAGCTTATAGTATATATTTTACGACTTTTTCATGTGAGTTCTGTCACATTGTTTATACAAATGGCCAGATAAAATAGTATTGTCATATTAAATGGCAATTTACAAAAAGAAACAGTATCAAAATCAAATCACTTAAGTTAGGAATCATTACATAGGTTGTACTAATCCAAATACCTCATTCCAGAAAGTGGTCAGGGCTGTAGAGGCTCCGGTGATATCCTCAGAGGGCACAGGCATAGTCATGCCCTGAATTGGATGCCAGCCCATCACAGGGCTGGGTTGGTGCCCCGACCACTCTCTGACACAATCCAGTCAATCTCTGCATGTGATGCCTGACCAGCTTTAAAGACACCACTGGGACTCGAACCGGGGTCCCTGTAGTGCGATGCGGGCATCTTAGACTGCTGTGCCAGCTGAGTGGCAGAAGGATTGCTTCTTATATCAACTAAAATCCAACCTTATTCAAGAATATTGGATTTACCGTACTGAATGTAAATAAACAAAAAAAAATCTACATTTCTAACACAAACACATTAATCAGCATAGATGCTGATTACAATAGAAAATCAGCTTCAAAACATTTTAAGCTCAGCTGAACTGACATAATGTGTCAGCATCATTATGTGACTAAACTTAATGCAATTTACGAAGTTTAAATAAGAAAAAATATATATTTCTCTAAATTTGTATATGATACAGAAAAGGCTAAGTCAGATTTATTTCTATAGCACTTTTTACAATGGAGCATTGTCTCAAAGCACCTTTACAATTGTATATTATCTTCAAATATCTAAGCCCAATCCCTAATTGAGCAAGCCTAGGGCGAAAGTGGCAAGGAAAAACTTCCTAAATGTTATAATTGTTATAAGGAAGAAACCTTGGGAGGATCAAGACTCAAAAATGGACCCAACCTCCTTGGGCGGGGTGGCTTTGATGATGTATGAAAGAATGAAATCATGTTACCTAACAAATAAGTTTATAGACCATTTTAAATAAACAGCTAAAGAAATATTAACAGAGAGAACATATTTAAAAGTATAATAATGAATAATAACAATGGTGAAAATAAATAAAAATATGAAATAGAATAATGTCAAAATGGGCATATAGGCATTATTTAGTCTGGTCACCATAGGATCTTGTGTCCTCAGCGGGAAAGTTTTGATGGCATGGCATCCTCAGTCAAAATCTCACAATGTCGTGAATTCATTCTTTTCAGCATTCAAAACTTGAAAAATGTGATGTCCAATATTCTGATGAATAATTTGTATAAAACTATTGTGACCGTATATTAATATACCAATATGTAGTATATTAGAGATTATGGACTGTTCTTGGCTATATTATTGTAAGTGTTGCTCACCAGATGTCCTTGAAAAAAGGAAAAGGAAAACGTGGAAACACACACGGCTATTTGTGAGCTTTCCAAATTGTTCCCTAAACACATAAACAGGCAGCCAGTCCTACCCCCCCACCTCCATAAACACCCCTGTATGAGTGACTCATGCATGCATTGATGCTGCGTAGTAAAGGGGGGCAGAAAAAGACAGAAGGAAAGAGAGGGGAAAAGAAAGACACAGAGAGGGAGTCCTTGGGAACCAAGAGCTTAAGCTTCCTGTAGCCGTTCCCGCCAAGGCTGTTCGAAGCAGCACCTCTTTCACGTGGGAATGGGAGCTGGACAGAAGGAAGAGCACACAATGCTACTTCCCACTGTGCCCCATCTACAGAGCACTTCTCCTGGGCTGAGAACAATCAACCAATCAGCAACTGTCACCGACCAAGGAAAGAGACAATAATCAATTGTGTCCGAGAGGAAAACATTCGGAACAACAATCAGCTCGTCATGAGGGGACATTTTTTATTCCCTCATGCTACTTGTATTCAGAGCTGATTAACACAAAGATTTCCTCTCAAGTGGAGGAGTAGAATGCAAGTTCCTCACTGAGATGAAGAAGAAAACGCCACACTTGACTTGACGCATCCAATGACAAGCTACTGAGTAAGAGTACATGATGTTTCTGCACTGATTTATTGCAGTGTCAGTGCTGTATTATTATACCACCGAGCCATCAGCATCCCACTAGCTGCAACTGGTCTGAAAATAACAGGAAAAACAATGCACGGTGGCTCGAAGCCAGCTGTCACGGAAGTAGCAGTTTAGTCGACTGAACAAAATGTGTCAGTGAAATGGCCAGAAAGTTCTCCCCAAATGGCAGGGATCCAGTGGCCGAGAGTCAAACATTCTGGATAACAATCAGCAATGAAAGAAATAAAGCTGGCACTCGACTCACCATTTCGTAAATCACTCAATGCCTTGTTGATGTGGACCAGTGTAGTTACTCATACACCAAAACAAGCAATGCCTGACATCATTACCTTGTCTCTAGAGACAGTGGTACTACTTTGATTGAATGGGTAGTATGCTGTTTACATAGATGTTGTAATAGGACTGCAGGATAATATTTTTATGTCTCCCCCTGCAGTTTTGGAGGCTCCGGTACTGCTGCGGAACCTGACCGACTGCAGTGTAAATGTCAGCAGCTCTGTTACTCTGCATTGTCCTGCCAGTGGAGTCCCGCAGCCTCTTATTACATGGTACAAGGACAGAAGAAGGGTCAAGCAGATGTCCGGTGAGAAATAATTGTTTTTTCGAGGAGTATATCCAGGACTATCCAGGACAATGATTAATGGCAAAACTGGTTTTACAATTAGACCTTTTCAGGAACATCCCATCTACTGTGTTGAAGAAAACTTAAGTGGCTTATGGACTGATTGAGTAACTGATTGATATTGTCACCAGGTATCGTATTGGCCCCTGAAGATGGTACCCTTCACATTGATCGCATCACTTCTGACGATCAGGGCCTGTATACATGCGAGGCCACCAACGACAGAGGATCTGTGGAGACCTCAGCCTACATTTCGGTTGAAAGTAAGGAAGCAAAAATGGTACCTCTATTAGTCATGGCATACTGTAAATGCTCTTCAGCTTGTGCTGCGTCGCCTACTCCACCCAAATAACGATTCCATCGCAGGAAGGTATATGAGTAAGATTAGGTCTAGTTCTTTTCTGTCTGTCTCTCATGTTGAACGGATGCATTCAGGTCTGCTGCTGAGATGAGAGTCTTTGTTGTTGTGTTCTGACAGGTCAGGAAGGAAGCCGTCTCCCTTTTTGATTTCCTACGGAAAGTGTCTGGTTTGAAAAAGCTGTAAATGGTTTTGCTATTTCTACTTCTTCAAAATAAGAATGTGAAATGATGATGAGGTAGCCCAGTGTTTGCTTTACCGTCACTGACCATCTGATGACCTGGAGCAAGAGATACGAGTGCCCCCTCAAGGCAGTATTCAGCACTGACAGAGTGCAAGGGAGGAGGGGTTCATTTCCAAACCTACTTCCTGATTAAACTCCATTCATTCATTCATTTTCATTCCTGCTTAATCCAGTTCAGAGGATGGGGATCCAGTGCCTAACCAGTCCTACACAGGACATCACTATGTCACAGGATGCAAACACACACTCTTTTGAGTACAGTACAGAGATGTGGAGAACATACAAATTCTACAAAGGCAGAGTCCAGGCCAGGATATCTGAATTTGTGTGGTGCCATCACCAACCAGTGTACCGCTACACCTTCCTTAATTAAACTCCAGCCTAATTAAATTTGCCTCCTTGTTCTGCATTTGGTGTGATAGAGGTAATTCTCAACACAGTTTTCTAGGATTGGAGACGGACACCACTGGAGTGTTTACTTTTGAGCATAAAGAAATGCTGAGCCCTTCAAAAACATATATTCTCACCTATACACCAAGTTGTTGCTAAATATAACTTAAGCTTACTCTTTTAGCTTATTTTCCTCTGTTGGTTTGTGTGTTCTAGACTCTGAATCCTTCTCTCTAGAGATCCCTACAGTGGCCTGCACCTGTGTGGTGGCCACACTCTTCTGGCTCCTCCTAACCCTCCTCATTCGCAAGCTCAGACAGGTAACAAACAATCTGACCTCGAGAGCTTATAGCCTTGTATATAATTATTCTTCACCAGTTTATTACTACATGCCCCTTTCAGCCCAATTCTACAAATGGCAAAAGGGAGTATGTGCCAATTGTCCTGCACCAGGAGGAGGACCCTCTGGATGAGCACTGCGAAAGGTTACAGTATGACCCTGAAAAGTGGGAGTTCCCACAGGAGCGCCTTCAGCTAGGTATTATTGAGCATAATCTGCTTGTGTGTAGTCTTTTACAAGTTGAAATGTCATTTGACTGTGGGTGCCCAAAAATGAAACGGTGAAGAAGCTGTGTACTTAATTTCCCATAAAACAATATGTTATGCATCATTTTAATAGAAAATAATTCTCTTGAACAGGGAAACCACTGGGGCGTGGAGCATTTGGCAAAGTCATGCGGGCTTCAGCTTTTGGCATTGGAAACTCCACCAGCTGCACCACAGTGGCGGTGAAAATGCTAAAAGGTATTAAAAGATAAATGACTACAGGCCAACACTTTACTCACACAACACATATATGATCTGAATTGACCGAAATCCTAGATAAGGACAGTAACTGGAAAAAGAATCGAGTGCTGATAATCTTTGTTCTTCCAACAGAGGGAGCCACACCAAGCGAGCACAAGGCTCTCATGACTGAGCTGAAAATCCTCAACCATATCGGCCATCACCTGAACGTGGTCAATCTCCTCGGAGCCTGCACCAGACCAGGAGGTGTGTTTGTTTACACTGAAATGTGTGGGCTTCTAGTTATTTAACCATAAAGGTCTGATCTTACAGAGGGTGTCTTGTCATCACCATCAAAGATCCTGTTCTCTTAAACTTTGCATAAACGTTGCAACAAGTCTTCAAGCACAACTTTGTATGATTGGCTTTATCTTGATTCCAAATACAGTACTGTCCAAAAGTCTTAGGTCACCATTATATTAGATATACCAGTGTTTTAGCAACAGAAGCCTTATAATGACCATATATAAGACATATATTCTTAGTTTCTTTATTAGAATACAACCAGAAAATACCAGTAATTTGTACACAGTATTTATTAAAAAAAAAAAAAAAGGCTGCAGAGACAATTGGCAAGCCAAGAAACCACTTTCTTCGGAAGGGGAACAGGGTAAAAAGGCTAAGATATGCTAAAGCTGTCACGCTCGTGGAAAGGGAGGACAAGGGGGGCAGACGTACATGCAAGTGCTCGAGGTTTATTTACAGTGAACCTAATAACACAAACATACCACACAGACATAAATTAAGAACAATCACTAACACAATAAACATCTAACACATAAGACAAGTTAACAAGGGTACAGCTAATGCACACAATAAGCTAACAATGCTAAGACACGATAACAAGGCTAAACACAAAACACAGCTTAAACCTAAGACAAGTCACCAATACAAAGGACATAAAGGAACAGAGACTGGGACACAAAGAGGCAAGACAAACCGGCATGGAGTACAGAAGTAGGCGGAAGTAGGCGGGAGCAGACGGGAACCAAGACAAGCCACCATGTGAAGAAGCCAGACAAAGGAAGTGCACAGGAAGATCGGTATATATAGGACAGACCAGCAGGTGCCTGCAGCCCCACCTGCTGGGTAGGACGGAGAAGGCAGGGGGAGCTAAACAAGATAGATGTAAGCTGGAGGGCTTGCATCATCATTACAAAAGCTCACAAAAACTGGAATGAAGATCAGGGGAAAGAGTATTATAAAGTGACAAATCCAAGTTTAGAATTTTTAGGTCTAAATATCAACAATATGTTATACCATATTGGGACACCAACCTATGGGACACCCAGAATTGTACTTGGTACTGTACTTGGTAGTGGACTTTTGGACCCTATTGGTTTTGTGCATTAATGTCTTAATCGTTGTTTGTGGAAATAATTTAATACAGATGTTAGGTGTCAGACTATGATATCAGTTATTGGTTATTGCATTGTAATATAACATCCTATGAAAAAAAATACTAAGATAAATGTTACAGTAAAGGAAAACCAAGTACATAATATTAATTGTAAATGTAATTACCTTTACTGACTACTGTTCATGATTCTCAGGGCCTCTCATGGTTATAGTAGAATACTGCAAGTATGGCAACCTGTCTTCATACCTGAGAAGCAAGAGGGAAGTTTTCATACTGAACAAGGTCAGTCAAATCACTTATCCATCTACCTTTATGTCCATCACATGCAACCTACGCTATGCAAGCTTTTCTCTTTCGTCCAACCAGATACACTTTTTAGATTTCATGTTTGCTGTGTTTGTGGTGTTGTGGTTTATTGGCATCCATAAATACATTGTGTTTGATGGTAATTTAGGTGGAAGGACCTTGCTGTTTTTTTTTCTGTCCTGTTTTCATTTCCCTCTTAAACACTGTTTCTAGGGTGATGGTTTCTCACTTCTAGTCTGGTTTTCTCTACTCACACACAATGTCCTCATAAGAGGCCTCTCTTTACTGCCCTAACACAGTAAACAAACAATATACAGGAAAATAAATCTAACTGTGAAATCCTCATCAATCATCAAAGTACGTATGTGATAATCATGCCATATGACTGTGACTGTGATATGCTCTTGTCTCACTTTTGCTGGTCTATCCCAGGCTGATGGGGGAGAGGAAATGGAAATTCTGGAGGAGTGTATGACCTGTATGGAGGGGGTGTGCTGTAACCATAACAATGTCATGTCTGATTTGGAGAATGACGACAATGTGAAAGACACAGGTGAGAATCTTCTCACAATGACTTATTATGTGAAAAATGAACTGCTGTGAAATTCTACATTCTGTCGTTCATTACAGTCGCCTGTACATTGATTCTTCTCACCTGTTCCCCATTTCACATGCTCTGCTATTTAAATCCTCATATGAGCAAATACAAAGCCATGTGCTTTCAGAGTTTTTCTGTCTGTGGCAGAGTTCAGGCCTTTGCTCCCTTGGCTCCATTTGTTCACTATCTCCATTCATCAAATAGATTTGAAATTGAATTTGAACATGGATGTTCTTGCTGTTATCCTTATATCCTGGTATTTTCTAGTTGATACAGAGTAATATAGGTTTTAACAAGCAACTCCGAAGTAAATTAATAAGTAATGGGATGACTTTTGGCAGGAAATAACATGTAATTAAATTACTTTTTGAAAGAAGAAATTAGTCATTTGTAATGGATTACTTTTTAAGTAATTATCCCAACACTGACTTCATCACTGTGTTTGCTCTCTGGCCCAGCCTGAAGTGAAGCTAATGGGTTAAATTTAGGTCTTTCTTCCTTTTCGATTACATATCAAAAGTTTTTTCCTTTTTGTTAATGCAGAAAGTAACATATGTGTTATTAATCTACAGTTAGCCTACATTTAGTGTTTGGGAACATCCCTGTCATAGACTTATCCTCACCAGCATTAAATATGTGCTGCTAAACAAATAAACATCTGACTATTACCACTAACACAGGAGTGTGTCAAACAATTTCCTGTGAAATAGCTGTCAATTAAGCAATAATACACGAGAGAGTGGTTTAACGTGAGACATTGGCACAGGTGAGATGCAGTCGTAGGAAGATCAGCATACCCATGCCAATATCTCACGTTAAAGCACGACCTCGAGTGTATATTCGCCATTTATTGTTAGATTTTAAGATAAAGAGGACAGAATAAACGATTTGTTTATCACGCTTCTGTGAGGTAAAATAGTTAAATTCTTTCAGGCACCCCGCAGCTAAGCCCTTCAGTCATTAAAGTCGTGGAACAAAATTATTATACAGACAATAAACACAAATATATCGATTGGTAAGTTTTAATTTATGAAAAAGAATGGATCGGGTTTATAAGGAAGGCTGTTACTAAGATCCACTATTCTACGGACTAAAGCAAATCGGGGTCAGATCCCGGTGTTTTAACCAAAGTCTAGAATACCGTTGATTAGCGATTATAAATTTGTATGCTGAAGCTCTTAATGTTAATTGTATCAGTCAGAAATGTAACAGCAGTTATAGAACATCAGTAACTTCGATGGGTCAAGAGCTGGACTTATTGCTAACAGATAATGTACCTGTCACATCATTTAAGCTCAGCCATGGATGGTTTTTAATGTTAGATGCCGAGTTGAACTCCAGCAAACAACGTCTGTGTGAATGATGAAGCAGATGCAGTTCATTTTTGTTGATAGAGACTAAAACTGATCTTCAGTCTCTTTGCTCTTTAGTCGAGCTGTGAAACCATTAAAAGCCTGGGACGTTTGATTTAAAGGACTGACTTCGTTTCCTAAAGGTGACAAACCTTTGGCTCAGGTTGGTCATTAATAGCTTCATCTTCCAAATTTAAATCATTTTCAAAACCAATACATTTTATAAACTAATTATAGCCTTCATTGCGGCAGTGTTTTAACGGCGGCTTTTTAGGGCGGGCATCGTTCCTAAGTTACGTGTATGCCGCGGAGTAACTCTTATAGTGCGTCGGTCAGAGTGCCATTATCGTCAATAAAGTCACGGGAAAATCGCCTCTCAGCCAATCAGATTGCGGGGTTGGAACTAACTGTGGTATTATCAAGTATAAAGCAACTACAGGTCAACTAAAATAATAATATTAATTAATGAGTGGTTTAATTACACCTGTAGTTTCCCTCTTCAGGTTCCCTCTCCCACTCTAATTCTCCCCTACACCTAGAGGATCTAATCTCCTACAGCTTCCAAGTGGCCAGAGGCATGGAGTTTCTCGCCTCACGCAAGGTGAAACATGAACTATACGTCTCTGAGTGCAAGCAGTATATTTACACATTTGCATCTCTAAGTGTGCATTTTAAACCATGGTTTCTGTATGACAGTGCATACACCGTGACCTAGCTGCCCGAAATATTCTGCTCACTGAAAATAATGTGGTGAAGATCTGTGACTTTGGCTTGGCTCGAGACCTTTACAAAGACCCTGACTATGTGCGCAAAGGGGATGTGAGTAAAAGCAAATTTGACTGGATTTTAAAATACTGACTTAATTTGATAAAATTAAACATCTTTTTAAACTCTTTATGGATCTTCTGAACTGTCCATAAAGAAATAGCTAATAAGTTGTATTTTCTTACTTCTTTTTTTTTACTTTCTTTCTTCATGTAGGCTCGCTTACCACTTAAGTGGATGTCCCCAGAATCAATCTTTGACAAGGTCTTTACCACTCAGAGTGATGTCTGGTCCTACGGTGTCCTCCTCTGGGAAATCTTCTCACTGGGTACCAATTTACAGACATAAACATTTTAATTTCAGTCAATCGAAAATTTTGATTAGAGACCTCTCGAAGACATGTAAAAGCTGCTACATGTGGTGAGACTTATTTTACTTGTGTTTGGTTTTTGTGGCACACAGGGGCATCACCATATCCAGGCCTCAACATTGACGAGGAGTTCTGCCACAGACTGAAACAGGGAACTCGAATGCGTGCCCCAGAGTACAGCACCTCTGAAATGTGTGTAACCACAGTCTTTGCAGTACATTCTATATTTTGCTGAGATAAAATAATGACAAAGTAGGAGTGAAACGTCATACACAAATGCAATATCATAGTCATATCACAGCACATTTGCAATATATCATGGTATTTATTATAACGGAATACCTGGCAACCATAGTTCATTCACTTCTTTAGCCAGGACCAACACGCATGATTTCTATACTTATGGCATAATGTTAATTGAACTATTGAACTATGAACTATTATCACACTAGCACGAGAGGAACTGGCTTGCTTGCTTGGTTGTCTACATTAAGATAAACTAAAGTCTGGTTTTCAGCTACAACACCATGCTGGCATGCTGGGAGAAAAACCCACCCGACAGACCCACCTTCACTGCACTGGTGGGAATACTAGGAGACCTGTTGCAGGCCCGAGTCCAACAGGTATACACTCTCATAAATCATCTTCTCCTGTTCATCCTGTGCTATGCTAGTCTTATTTTTCTGCCTTTATTTAGGAAGGAAAGGATTACATTCCCCTGACCGCATTTTTATCAGGAGAGAATGGAGCAGAGCAAGTGGACTACAGAGACGCCCAACAGGGAAATGCAAGGTGAACATGTATCCAATCAGAATGATTTTAAAGACAGTATATGTAACGGATAATTATAGCATGGCCGAAACAATAGAAAAGTGATCTCATACAAATGTAAACATTCAGATTTTATTAAGAATAATGGTGGACACATTAAGTTCGGCTTCATTTGCCTTGATGAAGGAATCATAGGTTCATATTAATAATACAGTTATGTAGCTTTGTCACTTTCATCAAAGAAAAGCATGCAAACTTAAGATCAGTCGACTCTGATCAATGTGGGTACTGGACTGTGGACCAGACGGTTCAGAGTTCAACTCCCACCTTTGCTGAGCTGCCAGTACTGGGTCCTTGAGCCAGACCCCTAACCCACAACTGCTTTGATTGTAATGACTAGAAAATCAAAAAAGACTAAAATATTATTTGCTGAACATTTGGCAGAGGATTTTGACCAAAACAAGTTTTCACACTGTTAGCTGAAACAGTTTTTGTGTTTTGCAGATACATCAATACCAGAATTGATACCATTGCGACCTTTGAAGAGGATCTGAACAGAGAGGTCCCAGATGTATGTTTCTCCAATTATAACCACTCATTTATTATATAAAAGTTAGACTGGCTAATTAGACAAGAAACAGATGCTGAACAGGGTTGCATTTTGTAAACTAAGGAAGCATTTCATTGCGTGTCTGTTCAGGATTCACAGTCTGACAGTGGCATGGTTCTCCCATCTGAAGAATTCATTCGGCTGAAATGGAGCGAGAAGTTCAAGACCAAAAACATAACCAAGTATGTGCAGTGGCAAAGGTAAACCAGATACACCAAACTTGTTTTTGTTCAAATTTGTTTAAAAATGGTTTTTTTTCTGTCACTAAAATGACCCACAGGTTCTTCTCCAAAGGCCAGCTCAAGGACAGGATGTTAACCAGTACAACACTTCCCACTATAAACAGCACTATCTGCGGCCGAGGGGAGAATGACAACACCATCATTTCCTCTGACTCTGATGGGAGTAATTCTCCTTCTCCTGACTATAATGCTACTCTTATCTACCCCTGTCTGTAACTAACACACACACACACACACACACACACACACACACACACCCACACCCCTCTACCCATCTCAATAACAAACACATTTCATAATTATATGCCGTCTTACATAGGTACAACCATTTTTAATGAGGCTGTTGTGCATACAGATTTTCTGACAGCTTCTTTGATTTAAATTCAAAGAAGAAAAACAGAAGCGCTTGCATCCAACAGTTTAGCTAGTTATTTCTGTATTTAACCAATTTAAGAACCATGTTACTAATAATGATTTGACAACCTGGAGACCTGGAGTGCCTTCTGGCTGGACAGACACGACTGGTCATGTCTGAGGCAAAGGAAGCTGGGATGGGGGATTCATATTGGTAATTCAAATCACTTTTTTATTTAATTGATATATATTTTTTATTAATTATGCTAATATGTACCCCTTCATTAAAGCTTAGTTAAAAGCATAATCTCAAGGTTATAACCTTTTAAAACTAACTGACTGGTAAGAGTTCTGTTAGGTAATGTCCTATCATCATGCCAGTGCTGGGACTGGGACTCTTCAACCGTTTGGTTACAGACCAGTATTTTTCAAACTGTTCACTGGTAAAAGTTTAGGGTATTTTCACGTTAAACTGTCTAAACGACCATTGGTAGAATGTTAGCTATGAAATTTAATTAGACTGGTTATCTTAAATGGTTCAAACTGACCATTGAGTGAGTTTTTAAACTGTTGGTTAGACGGACTGTTATGTGAACGATTTACAAAGACCGATAGCGGACATTTTTTCCACAAACCCTTTTGGGAAATTGTTCAACCTGCCCTATTGAGAAAAGTTTTTAGATTACCAGTTTGGTTAAAATGTTCAGGGACCGTTTATATATGATAATTTTTAAACTGACAGTTTGGTTAAACTGGTTAAACTGTTAAGTAAAAGCTGGCCACGGTCACAGCTTGAGGTGCTGAGCGTTTTTACCTCGTTTCCCCGCGTAATCACACACGATATTTAAATTGTAAAAAGCTTTTTTTTTTGTAATCCAACATATTTCAGTTTTCTTTGGCGGTTTAGTGAGAATGTTCTCGAACGAGCGCCTCACGCGCCCAATACTGAAAAGTAGCCTAATGGCTCAGCAGTCCTTCTCGTGCAACATTAACTTAATTAAAGCCTTATAGAAATGTATTCAACCACACAAACATTAATCAGTGGTAAAGCAAATATGGCTAATTAATATACCAGAAAATGTTTCCCATAACTATATCTTAGACAACCTTGATTATAACTGTGACAGACCTATGTTCATTTAGTGCAGTATTGTAAAGATATTTATACAATCACCAACAGCTGCTTATGAATTTACAGTTTGTCCTTATCCCATCAGTCACTTACTGAATGTTTGGCAGTTAAATTTCCTTATGATAAATCTCATTCCAATAACTTGAACAAAACTGAATATTAATTGTACCAGCTTTTGTAGTAATATTATATACCATTATCTCTTTACTTCCTCAGGAATAATTACACAACTTTCCTAGAATATTAATACAAAATAATAAAAAAAACCTCTTCAGAAATGTTCAAATTCAAACCAAAAATGTTAGAGTTACAGAAGTTGGGATTAAATTCATGAAATAACACAGCAGTAACAACATGGAACTACTGTTATATTCTATATTTAACCAAAAATATATTTTATAACACATTTTTAAATGGTGTGACAGATGTTTTATTCACCGAGCAGCTAAAACTTTATCCACTGTAAGAAAGTGCACTGAGTTTCAGCTTTGTAGGAAAGCGTGCACCACATTGAACGGTAAAGCATCACAATTTTAACAAATCTGTGTTGCCCAAACTAATGCTGGACGTGTATTAATATTTATTTACACTAATTACTTTAGTTTTACAATTGTACTGTAAGATGTGTTGAAGATTCAGACTTATAGAAGAAATGAAGATTAAAGGCAAATGTTTTATAAAATACACTCTAGAGTGAGATGTATTGGCACTGTCTGTAGAAAATAATATTGTAGCTCATATTTAGAGCAGCACAGTTAAGACATGCTCACCTGGCTTCCAAAATATAACGACATATAATAAAAGTCTACATGAAATAGTAATAAAAGTGTTACATCATTTGTTTGTTGCCCAGGTCTAATATTCACAATGACAAGGTAAAGAATGATTTTTCCAAATCAACGCAGTGGAAGAACCATTTAGCTTTCTTAAGGAACCTTGCAAAGCATGGTGCTTTAATCATTTTGTTGGTGCAAAGCAGCTACCACTGCGGAGTTGACTTGCACGTTGAAATGAATCATCTGCCACCACCTGCTTTCAAACTGTAACCAATAATGTACAGAAGAGCAGCAAGTCACTTCTTCAGTGAGAACAGAGTTTGGTGAAAAACAGTAGGTAACTTAATTTTAGCTAATTTACACAAGTTTTCTAAATGTTCAGTTTACTTGTTTTTAAGAAATACACAAACTTACGGTAAAGTTTTGTATTCTTTATTAAAATACTGTTGTACACACAAATATTGCAAAATGTGAGACAATTAACACAAGTAGGGCATAAAAAGTACTAAGATTGCAAGTGTGCGCACGTGGGTACGAGTTTTAACTGGAGTGTGATTCTTGGGGTCCAGGGCTCATGGTATGAGAATCAGCTGTATATTGGCTGGGTTTGCTTGAGGGGTATGTTGAAGAAGGAAAGGCTTGGCACCAGTTTCACCAGATACATTTTCTTTTCACTAAAAATAAACAGGGAAAACAGTTTGGACAGGGCTTTCTTCACACACTTCAGCTCAGCAACATCCCCCATCTGTGGCCTCTGTACGGTGTGGCTCAGTCGGGGCCTCTTCTAGTAAAACATGACTCGCTGAACGAAAAGGGTCACCAACAACAGGAGGCTAAACACATTCAGTCATTGGCTTAATTTGGGTCGAGTCTTCCTGAGGGTCTGACCTGGCAAACTGAGTGCTAACACACCCCACCGTTACCTGGTTGAGCTCGAGCTGCTTCGTTTTCCAGCACACCGCTGTCAAACAAAAGAAAAACAATACTGACCCCACCTACTTCAGCCAGGAAGTTCTGCTGGGATTGGTCCACAGATTATAAGATCACTGAAGTACGAACACGGTTCTAGCATCTGGTCGGACATTAGAACATCACAAAGCGCTCTACTGATTCACGACGTCCAGTCTAGAGACCATGGTAGGTGTAAGGGACATGGAGGGTGATGGGAATGAAGGATGCAAAGGATAAAAAAGTAAAACATGGGCATAATCTTGGGTCGCTCCATAAAAAGGGCAGAAGGACAGCACATTCCACAAAGAGGCAGAACTGGTTCCCTTCCTAAATGTGGTCCAGTTCTTTGGTTCCTTTCCAGACCTAGAAAGCCTGATTTAAAGACAAAATACACTCTCAATTCATAGCATACTGAAAAAAAGCACTGAAAAACAAAAAAGGGAGGTTGCATAACTGCAGTAATAAAGACGTACACAGCAACAGACAGAGAGAGAAAATTTGTCAGTGTCACCAAATTTGAAACCCACCAGCACCTTCATTCAATCACATGTGACTTTGGGACCCATGTACAGACATGGGCAGGCACGTACCACCCCAAATACCACAAACATTCAATCAGTGCTTTCAGTAATGCCCTCGCCACCACCACCAATTCCCTTACAAGCACAATGAGCTCTCGTATCTAATGACAGCGGAGGCAAAAAGTGGTCTGGGTTCTACCCATGTGGCAAGTGGTCTGACCTGACTCGCAGTGCCTCAGCAGAGAAGAGATAAAATTAAGCCACGCTTTTTTGGGGGGGGGCCTAGTCCCAGTCTTGTGAGAGATCAGTTACACCCTGTGGGTACCCCACACACAATCACTGCTTTAAAAAAGGGAAACTTAAAACTTTAGTGCATCCTCCACTGTAAAAATAAAAACCAGGTAAATAAAAATAAGAGCAGGAAATCGAATTTTCTGACAACGTCATCACTGTTCCCCCAAGTCTTAAAAAAATTGTATCACAGCCGCCAGTCAACGCGCGTCCATAATCGGGCAGCTGTGGGGTTATGAAAACTAAAAAAAATACGCTTTAGAAAAAGAAAACTTCCTTTAAGGACAGTGTATCTGACTGGATTTGAGCAACCAGCTGGCTCCATTGTGGCCGTTGAGATGGTCGAGCTGCGCCCATCGTCCTTCACTGTAGTGCAATGTGCTCCGGTTTAGGCAGTCCCACCCCATTCCTGTGAGGGGCGCTACAGCGAGCCGTTGGCAGCAGCCAGCAGTTCCTGGAAGGTGCTGTCGAAGCAGCGCTTCAGGTCCGAGTAGGTCACCACCAGCACGCTCTTCTCATCCCGAGACACCAGGCTGATCTTCTCGGGCACTCCAGCATCCAGCTACAACCAGCACAGACACGATAGATTTAATAAACACAACACTGCAAATAATAATACAGAAAAAGCAACATGTGCTAGAGATGAGGACCTTATTGAGACAGGACACGATGTGGCTCAGGTCGACCCACGGAGTTCCAGCTTCAGTCACCTGATGGAACAGGTGATCTCTGAAGAGCTTCAGCAGGTACCGATCTCCAGTCTCAGACCACGTAGGATCCTTCTGGAACCTGCAGCGATTCAAACAAAATTGAATATGTGTGTGTGTGTGTGTGTGTGTGTGTGTGTGTGTGTTTTGAGTGCCATTTGCCGACCGCATCACATTCTGTGAAACTGTTGACCAGACATTACTATATCACAGTGTTTTATGCTGTCCAAATTGGCAACTGGAATTTTTTCTCCAAATTTTTTTTGGAGTTCTTTTTGGCTTGAGTTTTTGTTTGTTTCAAGAACATCAAAAAAACTAAATTAAAACCTCAAGCACTCATGACTACCATGACCTGCTAACCTATACAGCAGTAAATTTAAAGGGCATTTTCACAAGAAAACTGTGTGCAAACTAAGAAAGTGTCAGGCATGCCTCTGAAAGCACAAATGATTGATGACTGATTGAAACGACTGATACTTTGGTTTGACAGAAATGAAAAATGCATCAATACACAGAATTACAAACAAATGGAGGATAATTAGGCCGGTTAATAACGGTATTACAGAAGGGTATCACATCCCCTTTGAATCACCGAAAAGGGTGATCCTTAGCAACAGTATACTACAGGGCTGTGCAGACTCAGTATGGCCTCACCACAACCCCTTAGTGCTGGTTAAATGCCAGTCATCTGCATGAATGTGGTTAATAAACACGCAACGCAAGCACAACTTCTTGAGAATAAAAAGAAGTAGAATAGGCTGTGCATTTTCTGCATAGATAAATATGGAGATAAATGCAGCGAGAGAAAAAAAATGGCTCATCCAAATTTAAATTCTTTCTGAGTAGATCAAGTTAGAGGAAACCTATTTAAATACAAAGCAAGAAGTGGAAGTGTCAGAGAGTGTATTTCAGCCACACTCACAACTAACAGGTTCATAATGAAGAACAAAAGTATGGACTCTAGACACACAAATACTCAATCTTCATAACCACTTAATCCGAAACGGGGCAACCAAGGACACAGAGGTTGAGGAGAACATGCCAAGTACACAGAGGTTGCAGCATGTAACAAACACCTTTGAGATGAACTTAAATGGCAACAGTGAGCCAGGGCCTAGAACAACAGAGCTACTAGTGGAAAGCCCTCTGAGAAGAGTGAAGACCATTGTAACAGCAATCGGGGACAAACTACATACAAATACACAGTGTTGGATTCTGAATGTACACCATTCTTTCAATATAGTGTGCCTTCACTATTTTCACAAAAATCAAGTTTACAAAATGAATCAATAAATAAAAATACCAAGTACTCAGTATTCCTACTCCTTTCGAAGGACAGTAAGCAGGACTTACTCTGGTCTTTCATTGATGGTTCCCAATTTGGCCAGCAGACGAAACAAGCGGCCGTTCTGCACCTCCTGCGGAAAGGAAGGGAGAGGCTCATACACAATACAAGATTCATGTCACTACACAAACCACAACTCCTGTGGCTCTGAGGCTAGAAATAGCCGTTTCCAAGAACCCTGGGCTGGACTTACAACATGAAGGTCGGGTGGTGTGGTTACAGAACCATGCAATGGACTAGGCCTGCAATGGCGTAGGTTAATAATATAAGAAAAGGTTATGACATGTGTGTGCTAAACCACAACATTACCTAAAAGGCTTGTGTGCCCAATTACTGCTAAATGAGTAATGATTGTTTTGCTCGAAACATGCTGCTATAGCAACATACAAAAATCTGGCAGGCAATGTTTATACAAAAACTATAAGTAAAGCTTAATTTAAAAGAATAAAATAAAATGTTTTTTTTGCATTTTTGCCTTTCTACAACCAAGTAAAACATTAATTCACAATAAATCTTTTAATTTTACACTTCAAATGCATCAACAAAAGGAAATGGGCATTTTTGTTTCTGAAAGTCCAAAATGTCCTATATTCATATATGCAAAATAATAAAGATTTTTCATGTTTTAAGGCAAGTGCAGTTCAGGACCAGAACCACAGCAACCCAGGATTAAGTCTCGTGGTGCCTTGTAATCAAGTCAGGCACAGTGCCTCATGTCTGAGGCAGGGGACAGATCTCCCAGGGGGCCTCATCTCCCAAAGCCATGCAACAGAATGCATCGCCTGCACCCAGTGAACTCCGCTATAAACTCCGGACCCTCTCACAATTCTTAACATAACAGGGTTAAAACAATGAGACAAGACATTGTTGCATCCTTGAGTTGCATTAACAAAGTCAATGATGTAAAAATATTCATTGTCAGTCATCAGTCCCAGGCCTGTGTATGTACATGTGAAGTCCTAATTTAACACCATAGGGCCTACTCTGGGACAGGGCCCCTGACCTGACCTGGATAGTTCATTGCAAATCATTTTGGGAATTTCGTGCAGTATGTTAGTAACGGATTAGTTTACACAGGTACTTTGGGTTAAAACTACTAAGCTGTCACCATTAGACCCTCGAGCAAGACCTTTCACCTTCAACTGCAAGTCACTTGACATGCTGTGAATGTACTTGTTAAAAGAAATGCACCCACATCCACAAACATTCGCACCCACATAACCATCAAAAAACTTTCACGAGCACGTTATGTGATTGGAAACAATGAGGGTTTTTACATGCTCTTGGATATTCAGACAATGGGCAAGCTCCAGGACTACACTACTCAGGCAATAACAGGATTTCTACTTTGCAACAAACCTATAATCTGACAGAAAGATTCAAACTTTATTAAATAAACAATGAAATTCTTCATTTCTGCAGGGATATACTGCGAAAAAGTTAATGTGTTTAATTCTGGGGTTGCCAGATCCCACCGGAAAAAAAAAAACGCCAGGTCAATAGATAGTCTCTTAAAATAAGCAGAACTGGCGACCGTGTTGGGTTACGCCTGTGTGCATGCACAGACTGAAAACCTGAAATCTGAGTAACTGGATAAATGGCTGAGAAATCAGCTTACTGAACTAAAATCCATCCTTCGTTATTGGATTTCAAACCCTGATTTCCAGACCTTTATCCGATCTGGGAAATTGCAGTATGCTGTTGACATGAACACTTGAATAATCATATAGAACTGCCAAAATCCACTCACAATCGGATTAAGTGCATGTAAACACACTCAGTGTTTGGAACTGGACCAGGCTATGGAAACCCATAAGAGACCTCCTTTGTGACCTCTCCAACTATTATACGCCTTGCTTTTGGAGTGATCCTTGTTGGACTATCACTCCTGGAGAGGGTAACAATTGTGTTGAATTTCCTCCATTTCTACACAATCTGTCTGACTGTGGATTGGAGGAGTCCAAACTCTTTAGAGATGGTTTTGTAACCTTTTCCAGCCTGATGAGCATCAACAACTCTTTTTCTGAGGTCCTCAGAAATCTCCTTTGTTCGTACCATGATACACTTCCACAGACGTGTTGTGAAGAGCAGACTTTGATAGATCCCTGTTCTTTAAATAAAACAGGGTGCCCCCTCACACCTGATTGTCATCCCATTGATTGAAATCACCTGACCAATTTCACCTTCAAATTAACTGCTAATTCTAGAGGTTTACATACTTTTGCCCCTCACTAATATGTAATATTGGATAATTTCCCTCAATAAATATTACACTCGGTCATTTATTCATGTTTCATTTGTTTAGCTGGGTTCTCTTCATCTACTTTTAGGACTTGTGTGAAAATCTGATGTTGTTTTAAGTCACATCTGTGCAGAAATATAGAAAATTCTAAAAGGGTCACAAACTTAAGCGCCACTGTATATACTGTAGTCTATATACCTTGGCCAGATCTTCCTCAATTACATCATTCCTCATCTGTGAGGCATCAAGTTGAGTGTAGAACCTGGCTCCAATCATGGGCATGATGTCATTGACGCTCCGCAGACGACTCTGCTCTGTGAGGAGGTACCTGCAGACATATGGGCAACCACACAAACATTCAGTGTACATAGAAGCAGTCACAGCATACAGCTTTCTGCTGAAGATATTTATAAGTGAGCGGTAAGAATATCAGCGGTAAGTGTGCAGGAGTGTACGTGTGTGTGCGTGTGTGTGGAGCTACGTGGTAGAGTGCTTTCGCACAGGATGAGGTTCTTGAGGTCGGACGAGTAGTTGATGGACACCAGCTCCATGGCCTTCTGCAGGTTTTCTCTCTGAATGCCAGCCAGAGAGTTGCATGCCAGAGCCAACACCACCTTCCCCAGTGAGATTAGATCTGCTTGCTGGGAGACGGACAGCAGAGAGAAGCGAACGTTACACGCATCCTCATTAAGCACCCAAAATATTTCCACAACACACTCGCTGCAGTGGTTTGAGGTTTTTACCTGGTACTGGGGCATGAGTGCCAGGTGGTTGGTCTGACTGTTGTCAAAGGTTAAGACGTCGAACACTCCAACACAGTTCAGCCGCAACCTAAAGAAACAAGAGGAATGGTTAGATTTACGCAAAGGATTACGTTCCTGTTAGTTCAAGGTATGAACAGATAACGTAGCATGAGCCGTTTCATGAACGCCATCTAGGCTAATGTCTGTAGACACCACTTTTGTTGGCCACAATCACAAGTTCATAATATGATGTACATAACGGTTTTCACCATGATCAGCCATAACTGGTGATCGGCTGATCAATCTTATAGAACCGATTTTGTGCCGGTCATATTTACACCTGTGCAAAACACAATGGCAACAGCGGCACAAACACAGCAACACAAACAGCACAATGCTTTTAATAACTTTAATTCAGGTCATTTGTACAGAGCTTTAAACACGGCTCGGCCACTCGTGTGTGATTTCATTTGTGTTTTGAGTGCTACTCAGTCAACCAAATACATGGTCTCTATAAAGCACAGTACTAATGAGGGAGTAGGGATACTAATGAGGGAGTATTAATCCATTTTGGACACAGCCATGTCTTCCACAGCGTGGAAGCTCTTAACCTTGTGCTTTTTGAACATGTATAGCAAAAATAAGCTGTGGTGGAACAACTCCAAAAACATTTGAAACTACAAATTTAGTCATTTAAAATGTAGTATCAAGCCCTGAATGATGTACTGGTGCCTCTTCCAGGGTATCCATTCGTCTGTGCCCCATTAATTCTGGGATAGGAACCAGATTTTGTTTACTATAAAACATTAGGAAAAGTATTTCTGAAACCAGAGGCACTGACAAGCATATGGTCACTTTTCAACATGGCTCATTTATTTCCTAATTAGAAGCGGAATTTTTTAAAAAGTAATACAAAGCATGTGGATGTGATACGAGTACTGCTTAAACATCGAGACATTTGTACCATGAATACAGCAACACAGCCACTATGTAACACTAACACTTACATTTTAACACTAAATGAAGCATCTACCGCAATCATGAATCAAACTTGTGTGCATGCAGCCGAAACTTCAGCTGTAGCGGTTACAAATGAACTATATAAATGGATTAATCATCATGGGCATAGTATTTCAGGATCAGAAAGTCAGAAGCAACTAGAACTTCTGCTTTCAGCTAGAAACTAACAAATACCTCAAATAAAGGACATTGTTCATTTAGCCACATACGGTTGTGACCGTATGTGTTACAACCCAGCCCAACCCAAGACTATGATGTCAGCGCTAAGCGCTAAATACTTGCGCCGCATCAGAACATTTGAACAAGCTGAAGAAGTTTGGCTGTATTTATAAACAAAGAACTATTATTCAGATGCATAATAACAAACACATTTCTGCCATGCTTAAAAGTGAGAGTCTATGGGTCAAGCGTGTGCATGTACCGAGTCTTTCCAGTGATGAGGATCTTGCTGGGGTCCATGACCCGGCAGGCCAGGCCAGCAGTGTGGATGGTACGCAGGGCTGAGCTTAGCTGCACGATGTAGGCCCAAATCAGGGACTCGGGAAGCAGACCTGCATGCTGCCGAGGAGGAGGAGGTTCATGCTGACCTGCGGGAAATAACACACATCACTGAAATGGCGAGAGAGAGAGTGCGTGTTGTGCTCATCATGCTGTGTTTGGTACAGAAAAAAAAGTAATAAAAACACAACTTATGTAAATTACTAATGATGCCAAACAATAATAGCTTGTAATATTAAGTTTTTGAATCATTAATCATAATTAATGATGCTTTAACACAAATACTTTGTCCCCCAGAACAAAAAACCCTACCATAGTAATCTAAAGCAATCTTTTGATTTTTTCAAACAAGTTGTTTTTGTATTCTATGCTATTGTGGTTTGTGTGTATTATTACAAACTAAGCAATGCATTGTGTTGAAGTTCATATTGTTTGCTCATATGCCTATGAGAGAGAAAAAGTTATTTAGTGACAAATATGAGCACGTAAATAGCTGATGTGATATTTGGTGCATTAAAACATAGTAATATTCTAACAGTTCTCCCTATACACATGTCAAGGAGGCAAAGTGGTCTAAGACAGCTTGGGTCAAAATTGCATGCAGACTGTGAGTCAACAACCCTGACCAGGAAAACAGTGGTGAGATGATGTGTGAAAAAAAAAAAAAGATGGTATAATCACACATGTGTATGTGCTGCACAGAACCTCTAAAATAGGATTTCAGAGTAAAGTAAGAGTGAAAGAAGAATGTCCTTCTTTCACTATTACTTACAGTCTCAAGTGAAAGTCTCAGTAGCCCTGATAAATCGACCTTTTGGCTTTCCTCTAAATGATAACTATATACAACCACTGCAGGGAAACAAACTTTAAAATAACATTTTCCACTCAATGTTACTATTATTATACAATCAGTTCAGTTTTGAGACCTTATGAAGGCTGCAGTCCTGCCCCTGCGGTTAAGGTACTGGATTATGGACCAGAAGGTCCAGGGTTCAAATCCCACCTTAATCCCTTAACCCACAATTGCTTGCTTGGATCGTAAGATTGTATTAATTCTAATTCGCTCTGGATAAGGGTGTCTGCTAAATGACATAAATGTAAGGCCCTATTGAATCATCTAGAAAGGTGCCCGAATGCACATACCAAACTACACATTCTTCAGTAGGTTTTAAAATCCATGCATTTACATTAACAGAAATGTCGTATTTGAAGTTTGATTTATGCAAGTGTTATACGCAATAAACGCAATGCCGAAACCGGAGGAAAAAAAATCCAAACCATTTTAACGTTTACAGATTTAAATTTGCAAAAACGTGTCGCATTGTATCTAACACACATCCCTGCTCCAGCTGCACACAGTCAGTACATACTGACCAGAAACTGAGGAGTTCTGCTTCCTTCATCAATCTTACTGTTGCAGGTACCAGAGCCCATCTGGTACAGGAACGGTTTCAACCATTACTTCCTCTTTCCCCATTTAACACTTGCACTTGCACACTAAAACACTCACATACACATCTGTGACCTCGCTGCATGCGCGGCTATATCCAGGCCGCGTTCTCACCAAAACAAAGACACAATAAGAAACAGCAAACACTCACAGAAAATAAAAGACAACAGCTGGGCAGTCTCAATGGTCTTGCACAAAAGTCTGAGCAAATTAATTTAAAACCAACAAGCTTGTTTTATTAACCATTAATGAGTCAATGATGTTTTTAATATTTATGTAGAAACAATTGAAGAAATGTCAGTGTGGCCTATGGTAGTGCAGCAATTAAGTTACTGAACCACTAACCAAAGTCCCAGCACAGCCATCCTACCACTGTTGGACTCTGGAGACCCACAGTAGTTTGCACTGTATCCATCTGCTCTGGATAAGAGCGTCTGCTAAAGGCTTTAAAGATAAATGTCTCACAGGTTTGTCCCCTGCAGATGACACATGTAAATGTTTTGCACCCCTAATCATATGCCTGTATTAGAGCCTTCACAATAAACAACAGTTCTTTCTTTCTGGTTGTTCTCCAAAACAGCAGGGTATTGAAAATAGCTTATCAGATTGTCTAACTATGCAGATGTTTTCATGTTAGAGAATGATTATGTTGATAAGATTTTTCACAGCACGTGTGCAAGCATAACAGAAAACTGGTACTTCTGTAAGGGCAGTGGTTTGGAAACGGAATGCACTCGATAACCTTCAAACACAGAGTGCATTCAATCAATTTAAAGAGCAGCCAGCAAACAAGCTCAGTGTGGCACGTTATCTCATAGTAACTTGCTGAAAGGGACTGTTGAAGGTGTGAAAATATGACTCACCCCACTTCCTCTTGGTAAAATAAGAGTCGGCCGTTGGGTCGTTGAAGTGCCTGCTGTACATGGTCTCAGCACCCGCGTGGAAGTCATAGGAGAACACCAGCGCTGAGAAAGAGACAGAGACATGAAAAGAGGGAAAAAGAGACAGAGAGACAAAGAGTGCGACACACAGACAGAGACACAGAATGAGAGATATAGAGCAAACATTCAGTAAATGTGAAAGCTGAACCTTCTCATGGACTACTGACCAGACGGTTAAAGGGTTCACTCTTAGGCCCTTGGCATTAACTGCCTGAACTGTACCATCTAAGACTGATGTAAATGCAGCTGCCATAAGCAGACTTACAATGATCTCCGAAAGCTTTCGTGGTGAAGACCTCTCGAAGAGTGACAGCGTTGGAGTGCTGGATCTTCTTCCACATGTCGACCAGCATCATACACTTGGTGTTTACCAGTCTGAAGCCTGTAACCACACACACACAGCTTTACAATGAATCTTAGATTACCAAATCAAACAACAGAACTAATGGCGCTAGCAGGAGTTAGCCACTGGCTAATAACATCAATTCCTTTGGTGCAGTAAACCTCATACAGGTAGTCCCAGATTTACATTGGGGATGCGTTCCGATAAATCCATCACAAGTTGAACCATAAACTGAGCAGTTTGAGTTATACCGTATGCATCACAGCACAGCCTGTATTAACCACAAACATGCTTAAAACACTTACATTAAACTACAGTTGGGCAAAATCATTAACATGAAGCTTATTTGGCGGGAAAATTCAGAGTTCAATATTTCAATAATCAATTCAGAGTAAACGTTTCTGCCGAATGTGTATTCATGTTTATTATCGGATTCCCATCGTGGAACCCATGCCACAGAATTTAAGCTCTAAGGCATTTCTAGCATTTAGCAGATGCCCTTATCCAAGCAGACTCACAACTGACAATCAGAGAAGGTACAATCCAAACAACTGAGGGTTAAGGGCCAAACAGTAGCTACTTTGGAAGATGAAGGACTTGAACCCTCAACATTCTATTCAATAGTCGTCACCACTGTGCCACCACTACCCTTTACAAGCAACTACAGAGATTCCAGCATGCAGGTAACATGCTTTTTCTTTTTCTTTTCTTTCATGCTTTTGTTAAAAAAATAAGCTGCTGATCATTGACGCAAGTAAACAAGCTCAACCTTCCCTAAATTAAAAAAGCAGAACTGACCAGTGTCTTGACATACATAGAGAAGTTCAGTTCAGAGTAAAAAAATTAATAAAAAAGGTCAGATTTCTGTGATAAGGCGTAACATTTAAAGCCAGTCAGCCAAAACAAGAACTAGCTGTAGACCATATACTGTCAGGTAACAGCTCCTGCAGTGCCTTGAGTAGGACTGCCTATCTTTTAAAACGTTACCTTTACCAGTACTCGTCCAACACCAAAACGCTATTTTTTTTTTTTTACCTGCCACGTATTTAATCCAAATTATCTTTCAAGTGGGAATTTATGTACTATTACAAATAGAAACCTAGCTCCACAAAAGAGAAATAACTGACCAGTGACCATACCATCCTACTAGAATCATTTTAAACAAACAAATTTCTAAAAACAAACAAACAAAAAGTCCACTTATCAAGTTGCAATAATACAAATAAAAGCATAAGTCATATGTCACTAAGTAACATAGTACAGGCCAAAAAAAACAGATATTGTTCATTACTGATTTAATCATCTCTCGTAAATCAGAGGAATTACGGCATCTGAAAAACATTTGGTAATCAATAACGAGGAGTTACTTAAAACACTGGTGGCTCTACATTTTTGTGGTAGTTTTTTTTTACCTACATGAAGTCCTACAGCACAGATTTACTTAACCTTAATTTAATTAATGCAGGCCATCCATGGAGTATGGGTCCCTCTGGAATCAATTTTTTATATTGAATGTTCCTCTTCGCATTTATGCTTTTTTTTGTCCCTTTAAAGTGTCACCCTCAGCTTGCTCAGTAGGATTGTGTACCGGCTTAGAGAATGTTCTATTGTAAAAAAAAGTGTTTTATATATAAATTTGTCTTAACAGAGTTTACGTTAGATTGGTGGCAGGTTATTTATGCTGACATTAAAAAAAAAAAATGCTACCAAGGAGAACACAAAGCACTTGTAGATCTCTTTGAATGATAAACACACACATATTTTACTTTTTATATACATATACATACACACACACACACATACACACAGGGGTTAGACAATGGGGTTAGAGGTTTCATAATAAAATAAAATAATATATAATAAAATAAAATAAAGATTTTAATTTTAAATCATAGTGGAAAGTATTTGGTCACCCACAAACAAGCAAGATTTCTGGCCCTCACTGCCCTGTAACGTCTTTAAGAAGTTCTCCTGTCCTCCACTTGTTACCTGTATTAATGGCACCTGTTTGACCTCGTTATCTGTATAAAGGACACCTGTCCACAGCCTCAAACAGTCAGACTCCAAACTCAACCATGGCCAAGATTAAAGAGCTGTTAAAGGACACCAGGAAGAAAATTGTAGACCTGCACCAGGCTGGGAAGAGTGAATCTACAATAGGCAAGCAGGTTGTGGGAGCAATTGTAAGAAAATGGAAGACATACAAGACCATTGATAATCTCCCTCGATCTGGGGCTCCACGCAAGATCTCATCCCATGGGCCAAAATGATCATGAGAACGGTGAGCAAAAATCCCAGAACTACATGGAGGGACCTGATGAATGACCTGCAGAGAGCTGGGACCAAACTAACAAGGCTACCATCAGTAACACACTACGCCGAGAGGGACTCGGATCCTGCAGTGCCAGGCGTGTCCCTCTGCTTAAGCCGGTACATGTCCAGGCCCGTCTGAAGCTTGCCAGAGAGCATATGGATGATCCAGAAGAGGATTGGGAGAATATCATGTGCTTTAATACCAGAACGTTTTGGTAAAAACCTCAACTCGTTGTGTTTGGAGGAAGAAGAATGCTGAGTTGCATCCCAAGAACACCATACCTACTGTGAAGCATGGGGGTGGAAACATCATGCTTTGGGGCTGTTTTTCTGCAGAGGGGACAGGACGACTGAACGGGGCCATGTATGGTGAGATTTTAAGACAAAACCTCCTTCCATCAGTGAGAGCATTGAGGATGGAATGTGGCTGGGTCTTCCAGCATGACAATGATCCCAAACACACCGCTCGAGCAAAAAAGGAATGGCTCCATAAAAAGCATTTCAAAGTCCTGCAGTGGCCTAGCCAGTCTCCAGACCTCAACCCCATAGAAAATTTGTGGAGAGAGTTGAAAGTCTGTGTTGCCCAGCGACAGCCCCAAAACATCACTGCTCTAGAGGAGATCTGCATGGAGGAACGGGCCAAAATACCAGCTACAGTGTGTGCCAACCTGGTGAAGACTTACAGGAAACTTTTGACCTCCGTCACTGGCAACAAAGGTTATGTTTCGAAGTATTGAGTTGAACTTTTGTTATTGACCAAATTCTTATTTTCCACCATGATTTACAATTAAATTCTTTAAAACCCCACAATGTGATTTTCTGGACTTTTTTTTCCTCATTTTGTCGCTCATAGTTGAAGTGTACCTATGATGGAAATTACAGACCTCTCTCATCTTTCTAAGTAGGAGAACTTGCACAATCAGTGGCCAACTAAATAATTTTTTGCCCCACTGTACATGCATACATTCATACTTACACACACGCCACGTTATTACCTGTAACTGCCTGTTAACACTAATATCTAGTCAGCTAATCACATGCTAAAGTTCAATCCGAGTATCAGAATGGGGAAGAAAGGTCATTTAAGTGACTTGTGATTAAGTGACTATACAGGGAATTAAACACGATATGAACCAAATCTCAGAGCAGTGTTTTTGCTGAATCTATACCACAAAGAATTAATGCCGTTCTGAAGACAAACCCAAACCCGGACTATCAAGGTGTACCTATTAAAGTGGCTGATGAGTGTTTGACTTGGGGAACATGGTCTATGGACTGCACTGGATAACTCACCATGTATCCTCCTGAGACAGTACGGAAGGTCATCTTTACTGTTGACCGCTTTGTAACAGGAAGTGATGTAACTGAAGTTGCTGGTTTTCTGGAGGCGGTTGGGTGGAGGAAGCGGCTCCAGCGGAAACAGGCTGTGGTAGCTGTCCACCTCGGACGGAACTCCTAAATAAATAATAAAACCAGATGCATATATGAGGTAACTGTTAGCAAGAAGGTTATAATCATGCACCAGTGACTGATATTTAAATGCTCAAAATTTTAAAAGTCCCATGTGGTTCTCAAGCCACAATCTCTGGTTTTCACAGCGGACAGAAAATGCGGCTTTATTTATAATCTACAGTAAGTGACACCAGATTTTCTCACGAGCAGTGCCATACAAGTACAAACACTGTCTAACACAAACAAACGACAAGCTTACCTGGGTTCTCAGACTGATCGATCTGCGCCATGGTTATTAAATGCCTGTTAATCAGCTCCTGTAGAATAAACGAGATCATACAACACTTACATCTAACAATCTGAAAGGATGAGAACGCTTCTCACTGTGATGATATCTGTGACAACATAACTTTTCCTGCCAAAATGGCATCACTCCACTGACACGTTGCCAAGAAACGACATGCTTTATGCACACAAACATTACAGATACAAATAATGCAATAATCCTAAGAAATAACTACATTCTATTAGGGGTGGTATAAAATAGTTACATTTACAACATTTAGCAGATGCCCTTATCCAGAGCAACTTACAATTCATACAATCCAAGCAATTGTGGGTAAAGAGTCTTGCTCAAGGACCCAACAGTGGCAGCTTGGCAGAGGTGGGATTTGAACCCTGGACCTTCTGGTCCATAGTCCAGTACCTTACCCACTAGGCTACCAGTCCCACATCACAATAATTAATATAATAAATATAGCTAGAACCATAATCAGTTTACTCAAACGAAGCAATAGGTGTGTGTGTGTGTGTGCATACTTGTCGGAGCTCATCAGCCATGAAGAAGGATGGAGCGTTGGCTTTGGGCTGCATGTACGCCACATGAGGTGCTGTTTGTGGATAGAGGTGGTACGTCGGAAACACCTGAAGAAGGGACACGGGCAAAACTCAATACATAAAACGTCACCCCAAAATCAAGCTTCAGCGTCAGACCCAAGGATCATACCATTCCAGCCATGGGGGCGGGGGTGTTATCGGTGTAAAAATAGGTGGTTCCACCAACAGTCTCCTTCTGGATGATGTGGGCTCCTTGCTCGGACGCCGTCGTGGGCACCATGTAATTGGCCGGGTTGGGGTTAGGGGTGTGGCTACGGCGCCTGGGAGCGGGAGAGGTGTGAGGGGTGATTTTGGGAGAGTGGAGAGGAGATGACCCAGCAGACAGAGACATACCTGTGGAAGAAAAACAAAACAAAAAACCTATGGTTAATGATGGCTCTCCACAAAGCGAGCAGAGCAGAACTCCTCAGGTTTTCGGGTAGGGTGGAATCCTCACCTGGAGCGAGACCTGCCGCTGTGGAGCCGCCCAGACCGGGATGAGGGAAGAGCGGCGAGGGAAACGCAGGAACAGCCTGAGACATGGTGGACATGCGCGGCGCTCCTTTAGGGATGAACTCGGTGGCCGCAGGGTTAGGAGCCTGCACGGGGACCCAAAAATTCCAGTCACAATCAAACCCAATTCAAGCTTCAACTCAATTCAGTTCAAGATTTCTTTATTTTCAACTATACACTCATAAAGAGAGCACACAGGAGAACGAAATCATGTTGCATTTTGGCTTGCCAGTGAAAAACACATGAGCAAGATTTAAAAATGATCTAATTAAGTAGGGAAATATAAAATTGAAAATCAAGGAAAATAAATATAGAATACAATTATAGTAACAATTATAGTAATATAAGAATGAGTAAAGAGGAAACCGATAGAATTGAACACCAATATTAAAACTATTGCACATGGTTTTATTGATCGGTTCAAAGGACTTAAATGGACTATACAGGGAATTAAACAGGATTCAAGTTTTACCAGATATTGCAGGTTCTGTCCGATATGCTTGAAAATCTAGCACCAAAATATTAACCCTGTCAGACCCATATCCTTTTCCAGAGATGGAAAAAATAAAGATCTGTCTATAACACACTCAAAATCAAGGCTAAGCAAAAATTAATTAAATAATCAATTTTTTTATATCCATTGCACAAAAATATTGTGATATTGACATTATATAGCAGCCATCGGTCACCCTGCTCTCTACATACCGGTATCAGCCATTAAAATACCCATATCAGTCGACCACTAGTCCGGACTGTAAACAGTGCCCGTGTGATGCCCAGAAGGCACAGCGAGGACGCTAATCAGTATGCTAGGAAAAATTGCTGTAGTGCCCTCTCGAAATAAATAATTTAACAAAATCAACATCACAATTACTTTGCAAATCTCCTTGGCCAACATCACAGCAATGAGCCTCATGTAAAGACTGCAGACTCAAGCAAGGAATCTGAAGCTCCCCTTAACAATCCGATCTTTTTATGGGAGCAATGATTATGGTAGCTGAAACACACTGCACATTTCCATCACACTGCAGAGTGAATGCTTACCTTTCTCCTCTGAGATATGCTTAAAGCACCAAAGTCACTAAACAGGGAGGAAGTCGGGGAGTTTACGGGATCTGAAATGCACAACAAACGCTTTAAAGCTGATAGACTGTGGATTCTGCAGTTTCTAGTAAACACCAGATTGCAGCTCACCATGAGAGCTGTGGCTGTAATTCTTGGCACCATCATTAATGAGGCTCGGGGAGCTGCTGCTGCTGGTCATCCTCTAAACACACAGACCACAAAGGAAAAGCATCAACCCACGAAAGGTACTGCTCAGATCCACCCACACCGGCTCACACCAGGTCCAGTACCTATCCACTCCCACAGAGTGACTCGAACAGATTCAGCGTACTAAGAGTAGGTACAACGCAAAAACCATAAACTCACTGCTGTACAATTTTCATTTTGTAATAATTTAATAAGGTATATAATCTCAGTATTGTATTATTCCAAGTACAAACAGCATAATCTCTGTTTAACAGACAACAGCAAATGTCTGTTGTGAAGAGCATGAAAAGAGCACAAAAGTCCTGAACAAGAATATTTTTATACTGACAGACTGAGTGCGTTTACACAGACTTACTAATCCAATAACTGCAGTGCACCTGATTTTGTCAGTAATCTGCTCAATGGCTTTACATGAACTTGAGTAATCAGATAACAGGAAAGGTCCGGGTTTACATGACTTGGGCGATAATCGAACTTCTACTTTGAAACCTGCCAGTAATCTCACAGAAGGATGTGAAGTAAATTATAATCTTTAACAACCAAATGATCAAATTCTTCCTTCAGTCACCAAATGTGTTCAAATATTTCACAGGTGCTGCATTTAATTCCAGGAATTCCACAAATTGCAAGAGAAACAAGCAACTAGGGCTATGGAAACAAGCTCAAAGCGGATCTGGTAACGTTTGATTCTGCTAGCCGCTTCAGGCACAGACCTACACTTAATACGGTTACGCTGAACTCCGACTATAAGGATACATGCACTGAGAAATCCGATCACTGAGGTAAAATCCACTCTTTACTAAACTTAATCTGATTTCTAGACCTTAATCCGATCAGAGAAATCAGGGTATGCTGCTTACATGACCACTTGAATAACACTATGTAACACAAGTTTTGTTCCCAGCTTTTTAATGTTATATTCCAATTGCTTATGTCTAAAACAAATTAAAAATTGCTTACATTCATCATAAACTTCGCTTTTGTGACCACGGCAACGAAAATTATGAATTTTTATTATAGAAACAGGTCACCAACAGGCATGCCGAGTATGCTTTGAAGGCCTCACACATCTTAGCAGATGCTTCCACAGAGTACTTTTCGCTCTTGTCTTTATAAAATGGCCACATACATAGCAAAATGCGTCTGCTGGATGTATGCAACCTCTTGATGCCATCTAAATTGACTAAGTTGCTGTGTACTGTAAGGAAAAAGGATGTCTCTCCAAACTCGATAAAAATGGTCAATATTTATTCAATGCAGTATCAAAGTACAAGAGTGTACTGAGGAATCAGCAGAGCAAGACTGATCACCCGGTAGCAGAGTAACACACAATATATACATTTGAAAGTAGTGGTCCTTCCTAAGCTCCTCTTGTAATGGGTGTGGGGTGAAGTGTGAATACTGTCGTTATCAGAATTTGAATAGAGAATGAATTCAGACCTGTCTGTCTAGGTCAATTCCCCTTTGTCTGTGATGGCTGTTGGCCACTTACTTTGCAATCCCAATCAATTAGATCATGTCTCTCCGTCTCTCGGGAAGGGCTATAGTGGCCCTATATAACTGTAGTTATACAGCTACCTACAATTCTGTACAGTCCCAGAAAGTTCTAGATAATTCTGGACAGTTCTAGAAACTTCTTGATAGTTCTCACAATTCCAGAAGCTTCTTAAGTATCTTGAAATATGGCGAATATCCTTAAAAATAGATCAATTTCAAAATATCATTGTGCTGACCACAAAAGCAAAGTTTACAAGGAATAATAACTTTTTTCTATTCATTTAGGGTACAAACAATCAGGAAAACACACTTAACTGGGAACAAAAATTTTTTTGAAAATTGTTACATGGTGTTATCAGAGAACTGCAGAAATCCCACACCAAACGTTACATAAGAAATTATTAGTTCTATACCCGCATAACTGAGGAATGTAACCGAATCGAAAACGCAACTCTATATTTCTGCATGCCCCCAGTGCATTATTATATAACACAGCGGAGGGGAAAAGCCTTTCTTCGGAAGCCATGATGTTCAGGATTTCCACAGAAATGAAAATCACATTTGTGAGGGGGAAACTGAGGGGACGGTGTGAGACTCGCAGCTGCATACACACCTGCATCATTGTATATTTGGACTCCACTGGGCTCCCAAACCCATTGACTCCAATAAAGCTGCTGCTGAAATAAGAGTTGGTGAGATTTGCATCACTGAGCGCTGCACCATCCATCCCCGGGACTGAAACGAGAAACACACAAACAACTAGTTCATATCTGAAAACTAAAAATGAAGAAACCACTTGTGACCAACAGGGCTGCATAAGAACAAACAGTCTAAGTGAGATTATCGGGGGGGGTTTTTTTTTCTCCACTCAGCGATGCTGCTCTTTCCAGTTCCTGTACACATTTGAAGTGAGATTACACCTGCTGCCATCAGTTGTTGTTATTGTTGTTAAGAACCAGCCCAGGCTCTTTATTTCCTGGCTAGTGCACATTATTATTTGAATAAATATACATTGTTTTATTATCCCCAATTATCTTTTTCACATCAAAAAAGTTTGCCTAAATATTCAGCTAAATATTCACATTTGATTTTTTCACCTTAACACCATACATACCAGGAGCAATGCGTTTTTTCCGCACCTGGTTCAATCCCCCCAAAAAAATAAATAAATAAATAAAAAATTTAAAATCATCTTTTTTACATCTTTTGCTGCTCACAGATATCAGGTACATGGATCCAAAGTCTAATCTTTTTCCTGACTGGATCCATCTGTACAGAATTAGTTCTACAGGGGGACGTGGGAAATGTTACGCCATGTAATGTTGGAGTCACTGGTCTCGCCTCCCATCCAAATCCAGTGTACGTTTATAATGCAGAGTAGCTATAAGCAAACTTGTGTGTTCTTAACATGTGGCCTTGATGCATTATGAATGTAACGTACGTCATCCTGAGTCACAAAGACACAGAGCAAGTGCTTCAAATAAAGATCAAAAATCCATGTTGCATTGTAATCAAATCTTTTGTAGTCGAGAAGCTCTGCCCAATGATTGATGTGGAAAACCACATAAATTATAATCTGATTTGAAACCACATACAAATCTTTGCCAGATGGAAAAGCTCTGAATCCGCATGTGTTCCTTGCTGTTCAGGCTGCAAAAAAAATCTGTCCAGATCAAATCTTGTGCAAAAGTTTGGGTATCCATGGACAAAACTCTCCATGAACTGAACCTCAAGCATGTATTTAAAGAAGAAGAAAGCTTTGGAATTGGCCAGGCACATAAGTTCATTTCCCTCAATAAATAAATGTATAATATTTTTGCCTCAATTAATTAACTGTTTTTTTTTTTTATCCACTTCTTAGGATCGGTGTGAAAATCTGATGACATTTAGGTCATATTTTCACAGAAATATTCTACTAATATAAGGGTTCAGAAACTTTACACTTTAAATAAAAAGAACCTAAACAAACTCAGAGAACTTTGTGCTTTTTGATATTAATCCAAGTCAGAAGTACCTCGTTCATCAGATTAATAAATTGTGATCCTTCAAAGCTCTCAAAGAAAGTGGCTCCTCAAATTAGCTAACAGAGAATCTGAGAAATATAGCTCTATAAAAGAAGATAGATCGAATTGCGAGGACACCCGAGATCACCAACACCACCACTGCATCTGCAAGGCCACCAACGTTTTGGATGAGTCCTCACATGCATGTCATCTTCTGTCACATGCTGTGGAATGTTTGCACTTATGTCATCCATTGCAAACTGTACGTTGCTCCGTGTTGCTTGATGATCGACATTTTATTCCAGTGTTACACTGAAGAAAGACAGAGACCACTTGACCTGTCACTGCCCAAAATGTAAGTAAAGACCTATTCAGACTGGATTACTTTATCAGGGCGACATCACTGGATGAACTTTTTACATCTCCTCAGCATCAAAACTCTAGTATCTAAAAGTTAATAAAATTCCAGCAGGACGAGCAAATGTCGATCTCCCTTTTTGTCTGCCATCCAGAGAATACAGCCCTCATATCACCCAGTTCAATTTAAAAATGCAGCGACTTTAATAAACCCTGCTGTTGAAGACTTGGAGATGTCTCTAATTGACTTCGATTTGTGTGCTTGAAGATCTACAGCGCAGACCAGCAGTCAAAACCCTTTTTTCAATGCAAGGCAACGTCCGCTTTAACATCAGGGATCTGGACAGGACTACAATGATCCCCAACTCAAGGCACCGCTGAATAGGCTGATAAACAGTAGGTAATTTTCCCTGTAATTTATCAAGGGAGGAGAGAAAAAGGTCTACATTTCCAAGACCAATATATAGACACATATAACACCACAAAGTAGAGATTTCCTAAGAAAGCGGAATTTACCCTAAAACCCCACATATATTTATTGAGAAAGTGGAGTTAAGGGGAACTGTACAACTCACAACCAGATACGGAAAACTAAGAAAAACCAAGCCTCAAATTAATCAGGTATGCAAAGCCAAACCCTTACATCACTGCCATGGATCTACAGGAAAGTTTGGCAAATGCGTCAACCACCAAACCACCTGCATGCAAGAACCATCACAAAAAAAACCTTAAGTACAATCAAGTGCTATGATCTGATGAAACAAAAAAAGTTTTGTTTCCACACAACCACCACAAACATGTGTAAGGAATACTTTGTGAACTATTAATTCGGGGGTGGCTTTCTTGGGGTTGTGCAACAGACAGTAGCTTTGGAAATACTGCGATGATAGATGATAAAACAGATTCTATTAAATGTCACCAAAACCTGGAAGTTAAATGTCACACAATGAGAAAAACCCCAAACGCTGCAAACAGATAAGCAAACAAAATAAGACAAAGATCCAAAACACCTCACCATCAACCTTTAACTAATCCAGGAAATTAAAGACTGAAAACCCAAATCGAAAGACTCTTCATTGCTATAAGAAACTTCTAGAGGTCTTCATTTCTACCAGAGGGGGAAAACACCAAGTGATACTACATCAGACTAAACTGACCGACAGGATGCCTAGACTTTTGCCAACTCTTTTCATGTTTTAAGTAAGTATATCTGAGTGATTTATTTTCTACATTAAAGTCAGCAAATAAACAGTAATGTTTCACTGAAATGCATGAAACAACGTAAACATACGCAATGCAGAGGCTGTGTTATCATTACTTATGAAATAAAGAGAAAAACCAGCAAAATAAGGAAGTTTGGCCCTACTGACCATCCAAAAGATATTACATCAAGCATAAAACGTCAGACATTAGGCAAGTTTAGAGTGTACCAATTCCCACACAGCAGCTCCTGCGGCTCACAGGTAAGAGTCTCGTAATGGAAACAGCCAATTCTGAAGACCTGTGTTCGACCCTCAGACGAATGGACTAGCACTTTTGCCTGCGCTCAGAATTCTGCAACAGCCTCCAGACCTTCATTCTACCACCAAGACCCTGACCAAGACAGGCAGTGTCAAAATGCTGACTTTCACTTGCCCTCGAGTTATAGTTAAAGCCTATTTTATTCAGCAATGCTTGTGTGTACGCGTTTTGTACTTGGATGAATGCAGGATAACATGGGACACTATTGGTCCAGCTCTGAGGTGTGAACTGAAAAGTAGTAGTAACCAGAGATAGTGTTGTGCAAATTTCCACCTCAACAGTGATGCAGTGTGCAATATCACCTGAGCTCAATCTATTAGAAATCTTGAATGAGTATTTGGAAAGTCAGCTGAAATATATATTCATTCATTCATATCTGCTTAATCCTAAAAAGGGTCACGGGAGAGCATCACACGAGAATGTCACACTAAACACACTATTACGAGCACTGTAAGTAGCAATATAGCATCCCAAAGTGTTTTAACAACCAAACATTATACTCTAGTCCAGTTCATGTCATCATTGACAGACTTGTTTTTTGGTTATGGAACGTCACACCAGCGTTGATGGCTATAAGAGTGACTGGAACGTTACAACTTGTCAAACACACTCACACTGAGGCAAATTAGAGTGACCCATTAACCTACTGTAGTCAGGATGGCCAAGCGGTCTAAGGCGCTGCATTAAGGTCGCAGTCTCCATTGGAGGTGTGGGTTCAAATCCCACACATGACAAATATATCAATATATCAATATATCAATGGTAGTCAAGCGGTTAAAGTACTGGACTATGGATCAGAAGGTCCAGGGTTCAAATCCCACCTCTGCCCAGCTACCACTGGTGGGTCCTTAATTGCTTGGCTTGTAAGGTTGTATCAATTGTAAGTCGCTATGGACAAGGGTGTCTGCTAAATGCTGTAAATGTAAATGTACTGTTCATGCTCAGAGAAAACACTCAGTGGAGTTTGAAGTTGGGATTTAACCAGAAATATCTGGAGCTGTGCAGCCACTGCATGTTTGGCATCACAATCGCACGACTTACATCATGACGAAAATCATAAGTTATATAGAACTGGTTTAAACAATAGTAGTTTGCTAAATATGCCAAGACGAGATTGGCATGGGTACTTTATGGTGGTACAACAGTGGACCTGCGTTTAAATCCCAGCAGGGATTTGGGAATGCAGTGGCTCAAAGTTAAATGGTTCAGATAAGACAGGGTCTGACTTTGTGAAGTCACTTTAAACCTCAACACATCGCAGAGTGAATTACAGGTTTCAAAAAAGGCACTGAAATTAAAAAGAGGCCTTGGCTGTGAGGTAAAGCTGCCTAACCATCCCATCAGCCAATCAGGGCCCGGTTCGGCTCTGACGTCATCCGTTTTGTCAACTGACGCGCTAAGCTTTTGCAGTCATTCTTAAAAACAAAATTCAAATCCAGCTCAAGATCTTCAGTTCCTACTGATTATTTATACTTTCAAGAACAACGTGTTGACTTTACTGTGGAATAAATGAAAACACGGGTTTTTGAAGGAACAAACTTTAGCTCGAGACATTGTTGCAAACAGCGCGACGTGAAACACAAAGCATCCGGAGCTACAATGCTGACACTTTGCTCACTTATGCGATAAAACTGACTCCAAAACTTAAACATGTTTGCATGCAAACTTCATTCTGCAAAGTTTGAGGTTATACCAACGGATTTTTTTTTCTTAAACTAATCCTGAGATTTCAGTGTAAACAATGACAAGCTCGTGCAGCAAATTCATGCACTTAAAACAAAAAACACGACCAATAAACCCAAATTCCACCTTATACTCACACCTTCGGAAATAAGTAAACATATTTCATAACCTAAGCCTGACTGTTTGTGCAGCAAACTGTTATAGTGGTCTTGGTTTCAAGGGGAGGGAAACAGGCCTCATGGAGCCTCGGACTCGATTTGTGCGGAAGAGGCACGGAGCACGCTCAGGCGATTCACTCCAGTTTGGAGCAGCATTAAGGCCTCATTAGTGAACAAACTTACTGCTTAACAGTTGGCCGTCCAGAGCCGCTCCTGCAGGCCCTAGCGCCTCGCCCTTTTTGGCCACCCCCGCCGGAGCTACGGTCGCGCACGAGTTTCCCCCAAGTGGATAACCTCCAGCCGCGGTGCTCACGGCGCCTCCTGCCAGAGCTAAAGTCACCGGACTGCCGCCTCCTCCGTGCAGGGCTCCCGCCGCGGATGGATCCTCGTGCAGGAACTGGCAGTCGTCACCATAGAAGCAGGTCTTGTCTTTTGCATAATAGCGGCAGAATTTCACCTTGACGCCCGGTATTCCGACCCCGAGCGGAGCAGCCGAGACCGGGAGTCCACTATTCATGGCACCGCTGATGCGCCGCCGCCGCCGCCAAAAGACGCTCAAACATAGGGAGACCGAAAACACCTTTATCCAGCCAAACAATGAGCGCCTCGAGACTAAACCTAAACCGCAATCAAGCGGGTCATCCGGAGCGCGCGATCACGCACATTGCACTTTTTAAAACGCGTGCATTTAAAGTGAAAAATCTCCCCGGGTTTCGATGTCGCTGTTCAGCCTCGATCACGCTGTTGTTGTTTTTCGGCTCCGCTCAAACACTACCCAGAGCCGCACGGAATTATGGGTAATACTGTAATTACCAGGCCTGAGCGTGGGACCCTAATTAAACTTCTAACAAACAACAAACTTTACTCTTATCGATAACATATACAATAATGTGTAATACTGCATATTGTCAGATGCCAAAAGCTGCATTTACTGACTGAGTAGCACTTCTTATTTCCATACAACAAAAACATCTCTAATACAAACTACAAGGTGCCCAATAAGTCCAAAATCACAAGAGCAAAGTCTTTATTTACAGAACAGGCTCAAAATGTCCATCATTCTTCCTAATACACAAATTTACCCATTTAGCAAACATATTTCGACAGCACAACTCCATATTATTAAATGCAGTCTGATAAAATCGGCAGGAATTTATCATCATTCATTCTGGTCAGGGTCGCTGTGCTTAGCTGGGAGCACAGGTCACAACTTAGGAGCAACCCTAGACACGGCACCAATCAATTGTAGGGCACACACACTTATACATTAAGGACACTTTAGAAACACCAATCAGCTTATGGGAGGAAACCGGAGTACCAAGAGTAAATCCATACGAACACAGGGAGGACATGCAAACTCTGTACAATCAGAGTCCAAGGTCTGGATCAAATCGGGGACACTGGAGCTGTGAGGTGACGGCGCTAATTGCTGCGCCACCACAGCAGCAGCTTATCTTGTGACTTATTTCTTATGAGTTGGTTTAGTTTGTTTATTTAGTTTTTTTAACATCAATCAGCAGACTTATGTCCTTTGAGTAGAATTTTCTAGATTTAAATTGATAATTTCCAGATTGAGTGACCTGGAGCCCATGCTTGAAATTCACTGGGCGCAGACGAGTATGTACACACTTCGCCACTTTGTCACCCCGCGTGAGACTAGAAAATGGTTCAGATCAAACAGGGTCTCGGATTGTATCAGAGCCTTTTCCCAGTCTATCACAGAGCTTGGTTGGAGTCGCTGTTGTAATGCTAGGGCATGATGCTCCATTTTTGACCTCCTCTCCCTGGGAATAACCAACTGGATCTGTGCACGACAGCCAGAAGGCACAGTGGGGAATAACACCAACTGTCTCTTCCACCCAAGCTCCTTCCAGTGCATCATTTTGAGCTTTTTTTTTTCTTGTTTTATCTTGTCTTGTGGGGGGAGTACATCCTTGGAGCAGACAATCATGTATCCTGAATGGGATGCCAGTCCATCACAAGGCTGGGTAGGGGATGCAATACACCCACTGCGTTCCCCTCCTTCAGGTACAGCCATTCGTGCCTTTGTGAGATGTCTACCCTGGCTGTAGGACTTCTTCAGGACTCAAACCTGTTTCACAAACATCAAGCAGATCATTTGCACAAAGAGGTCAAACTTTTCCACTGACACTAACAGAATGTTTTGCATTGATACAATCTAAAATCTAACATCTTGTACAAAATACTACATTCACTCATTCACTTTCTGATACCAGTTAATAAGAGCAATCATTAGCTAAATTCCACAGCCTGTTTGAGTATTGTTGCTGACCATGTGCACCCCTTCATGGGCACAATTTACCACCATCTAAAGCAAACATCGCATCAAACCAGTTTCATGAACGTGACAAACCTACCAGGGTCTGTTGTACGTAAATGGGGGTGTTTTTAATGGATGTGCTTATGATGGTCCCAAAAACTTTGTCACACTGCAAAAGGAAACCACGAGGAAAAGCAGAAAGAGAAAGCGAGGTGGGTGTCTACTGTGAGAGACAGTAGCAGAGAGAGAGAGAGAGAGAGAGACAGACAGACAGACAGAGACAGAGATACAGGATTTGACGTCATGTGTCTCTGAATGTCTTTAGACTGGACTTCCACTACATCCCATTTTGCAGCTAAGTGTGTGTCTGTTAACGCTATTATGTGCTTCAACCATGCAGTTACGAAAAAACACACTTTTGGAGGGTGAGTAATTCCAACATGTTTTGTTATTCAGATTAATGATTAAGCAAATACCATTGACTAACTTCTATCACGAACATACTGTGTAATGTCTAGTATCATTGTAGTAAAGGCAGAAGTAGTAGTTATCATTTATAGTAGAAGTCTCTTTCTGTTATTATTAGTATTATTAGTAGTAACAGCAGTAGTATTATTTAGGAATATTATTTTTTGAATAATATTTGTAATAGTAGTGATACAATATTAGTAATAGTTTTACTATTATTATTACGTGGTATTAAGTGGTAGCAGAACACCGCGAGCCTCGCCATGAGGCAGGAGGAAACTGAGACTGAGGTCTAGTAGAAGTATCAGTTTTATTTTTAAAAAACGGTATTACATTATTATTAGAGTCATAGTAATAATAATGTCACTATGTAATGTATAAATATCATTATTACTATTAGGGGGCTCAGGTGGCAGAGCGGTTCAATACGCTAGCCTACCACTGCAAGGACGAGGGTTCAAGTCCTGGCAGTGCCCAGGCACCATGTGCAGGCACAATTGCCTATATCTGAGGGAGAAAGGCCCCGCAGGGGATCAACCCATAGTGGTGTCCCATGCAGGGCATGCTTACACCTCTCCCTGTATTATGTAGAGATAGGTACCAGAACCTGAAGTCACCTTTGCAAGGAAAAACAAAATAAAAACTGTAGTGGTACAGGTAAGTATGAACAAATACTGACTGTATAGTTTGATACTTATTGATAGAAGTATATATATAATTAGAAGTATATAGAGTCTGACCAATATTTGTGAATTTAAAAATCCAATAATGATATGTCAGTTGATATTCTTAAAAAAAAAAAAAGAAAACTAAATATTTTCCCTAATATTTATGTGTCTTCACCACGATAACATGACTTCAGGCAGTTTATATATAAACTTGTTTTATTGTCATAAAAAAATAATACTTTGATCAAAATACATTTTACTTTGATACATAACGATGTGCAATTCAATCGTATTAAAATACAAAAAAAGTACAAAAACTTTCAGATTCAGATGAAGATTCATTACAAACTACCAGGTACTACTATCAATGAACATTAAAGGAAATAGTGATTTAGCAGCTTCCACTGCAAGCAACTGTGTCTTAAGAGTCGTGCTTAAGAACTTAACAGTGACAGCTTGGCAGAGGTGGGATTTGAACCCTAGAACCTCTGGTCCATATTTCCGTACCTAGGCTACCACAATAATAAACATCAAAACATAAATGAGAAACTATATATTAAAAAATCAAGCACAAATATGTTACACTTTAGAAAAATATGGGTGAAATGAACATACTCCGTCTTTAAAATGTTTGCCTAATACCTCCAGTTGTGTGTTGGCAACAGTTGCAGCGTGCCCCTCTAGTGGACAAACTATGCAACAACACTCAAAACGCGGAGAATCCATGTTCCTCTCTCCGTTTTTAATTCTCATTATCGTTATAAAAGCCAGTACTGATTCTCTGCAGTAGCTCATATCGACCTGAACTCATTTAATATGTACTTTATATAGCTTCTGATGCTTCTCAGGATTTAACTTATGTCTTGTTTTGTGTTTAGTGTTTCTTCTGCTACAGTCCATTGAACTTGCATCCAGCACCACAATGAAAACCTATACTGATGTGCATCGTCTGCCTTGTGACTCTCAGAAAACGGTAACTAATTTCAGTAATTTCTTCTGTGCTGATTTAGTTTTTGCTACTGTGTTTGTAAATGTAACTGAAGATGTACATGAGGATGTAGATGTAACTGTAGATGCTACTGCAGATGTAGATGGAGTATTGGGATGGTTACTCAAAAAACGAATCCATTACAAATGACTATTTACTCATTTCAAAATATAGCTAGTTATCTGATTACTCATTAGGCTACTTAAAAAACTTGCTAAACGTCACATTAATCTGTACCAACTAGAAAGTACAAGTTAAACAGCAGCAAGCCTTTAAATGCTTTATTTCATTTATTTGTTTTAAAGAACATTTATGTTCAAATTCAAATAGAAAACTAGTCGCTGTTAAGTGTAGCTGTGGATGTACCTGCAGATGCAGATCCAGTCCATGCAGCCCGTGTGCGCGCTGTCATTACAGCAAAACGGGGAACATACCAAATACTAATAAAATCTTGAATTGATCAGATTCATCAGATTGTTATGTGGATTATACGATTTTTCAGTGAAAAACCTTTTCACTAGGGCTCTCAGAATTTCGGCCCCACTGTCCTACAGATTGTTGTGTAGCTTTAGCTGTAGATCTAAATGTACACGTAACTGTCGATGTATGATTGCACAATTCCGATAGAAAAATTCCAAAAAAGCAAAACAGAGAAGCACTACAAGCTGAAAAGTTTAGTCTATTTCAAAACGTCATACTGAATTTCATATTTTCTGAATTTGTTAAGTGGATTTTGAAAAATAACAAAAGCAGAACCGACACTCCAGGCAGAAAATGCAGAAGTATGGAACTTACAACAGCTGTCATACAATTACTATACCATCTTCAGTTCTCTATGACTTTATAGACGCAGCCAAATCATGTACGAATTTAAGAATATATTCTGATGTAGAAAGAGCAGTCATGAACATATTGCATGCTGTTCTTAATGTAGGAGTGAGCAGAAATATAATCACCACACTTAAAAGCAATTAATGTGTATCACAATATATTCACGGGTCTTAATGGTATTGAAAAAAATATATGTAGACCTACTGATACCCCTCATATTTTTATATCGCTAATAATATCGGTCTGTTTTGTTTTTGACGTTGCCTGGTTGCAGAATATGACATGCAGACTGGCTGAAGCTCATCTACAACAGATGCAGACGATTGTGCTGGAAATTTTAGCAGGACAGACAGTTCAGATTCACACAGACAGCAGCTCAGAAGGTTCTACAATATGCCTCTGGGAACAAAGGTGTGTGTATTAAAATGAGTGTTTGTGTTTCGATGAATTCAGCTCTGTTACATGTGTAGTGCACGAAAGAGTCCGTATCCGTAACTGATAATGTATTATTGCTAACCAGCATTTACTGCTATCACGTTATCCAAAGGACTTTTGATGGATTCAGCCACATCAGCATAACGTTATTAAATGAATGCTCTGTAGCTATTTGATAAAACACGTCTAATGCCATTTTAGTTCTAATAATGATTTACCAAATAATCCGTACCTGCTTTAATCCAACTGAGGCACCATAATTACAGCCATCAGGCCAAAGTAGCCCTGAACATTTCAGTCTAGAAGTAAAATGGGTCTAAACATTTCGGTCTACAAGCAAATTGCATTCTAGACTTTCCTTTAAATTGTGTGGTGTGTATTCATATTTATTTTACACTCACAAAAAAAAAAAAAAAAAAAGATCCAAATCATATACAACAAAAACTAAATAAAAGAAATTAGCTAACCATCACTAAACTGTATCTAAAAATAAACTTTGGTTCAATATTGAAAGTAATTATTACTGTCTGATACTCTGTTCTTTATACAGAGGGACTCGAGATTTGGTCCAGTTCCAGTTCTTTGAGAGAAACATGGATGGGGTTTACACTGCAGTGTGTGGTAACAACTCAGCCAACATCTCAGTCTCTGTTCTCTCACCAGCAAGTGAGTCACATCCTGATATGACCTCAGATCAGCCTGACATACTGACTTTAGCTCAGTTACTGACTAGCCAGGTGTGTTAAACCATACGTTTCAGACCACAGAACCGTTGACCTGTTTAGCTGATAAATGTTTTTTTTCTCAATCTAGCAGTGAAAGATTTAAGAATAGAATCTAGTAATAATAATAATAATAATAATAATAATAATAATAATAATAATAATAATACTACGTGATGACATGCCTGATACAGTTAACCCAGTGGCAGTGTTACTGCTGTGCTGAGAATGATCCACAACTGAGTAATGGTGGTCCCTTCCCACCAATAGGTAGGGGGGGCTGAGAAGTTGCACACAGTGACAGGTGGACAACAGTCAGTAATTATATGAATACAATTATTGTTACTTCAAGACATTCAGAATGCAACTGAAGCATGATTCATATTTGTATGGAGATGTTTGGGTTTCTCTGAGGCAGTTGCACAAATCTGGCCAGCAGATGTCGCTAAGGCACGGATTCAAACACTGAATCAGTTTTCTAATCATTGTACCTGTAGCTGTGGATTTAGCTGGAGAGGACAGTGTAAATATAGATGAAGGTTTAACTGTAGATGTAAAGGTAAATGTCACTTCTTTGTTGTTGTTTACTTGAGTGTTTTATATTTTATGGACCGTAGTGGCTTAGTGGTTAAAGTACCCAATGAACCAGAAGGTCGAGGGTTCACATCCCACCTCTGCCAGGCTGCCACTGTTGGGTCCCTGAGCAAGTCTCTTAACCCACAATTGCTTGGATTATAAGACTCTATAAATTGTAAGTCGATTTGGATAAGGGCATCTGCTAAATGACATAATTGTAAATGTTATAACTTAAGCAATCATCCCTAACTTCACTTGGGTGCAAATATGATGCCAAATCTCCTTAGTCCACCATCAACATGGGGATGATTACAGAATACACAATTAAATAAGAGTCAGTGGTGTTAGGTTGGTTAAGAGAGGTCACACTCTACAGAGGTGCCAATACCTGTGACATTTGTTATAACGGTTTTTTTTTTCTTTGAACACATTTATCTCAATCAATTGAGATAACTGTACGGTGGTTCTGAGGGAATGTGGTAGCCTAGTGGTTAAGGTGCAGGACCATGGACCAGAACGTACAGGGTTCAAATCCCACCTCACCCAAGCTGCCACTGTTGCGTCCTTGAGCAAGACCCTTAACCCACAATTGCTTGGATTGTAAGACTGTATCAATTGTAAGTCGCTCTGGATAAGGGCGTCTACTAAATGCTGTAAATCTAAATGTAAATGTAAATGGTTCAGTATGGTGGCTCAGTGGGTAGCATTGCAGCCTCACAGCAAGAAGGTCCTGGGTTCAATCCCAGGGTGGAGCGGCCTGGGTCCTCCCCGTGTCCGCGTGGGTTTACTCCGGTTTCCTCCCACAGTCCAAAGACATGCAAGTTAGGTTAATTGATTACACTAAATTGGCCTATTTTGGGTGTGGTCTCTGGCAACAGACGGAGCGACGCGTCGGCTGGAGTATTCTCGGTCGCATCGAGTGGCAGTGGGCGGACCCCCGCATCCGGCGGGACAAATGCCAGGAAAATGATGATGATGACATTTATCTCAATCAATGCTCATACTAATATTATTGTTAGTGCAAGATTAAGCTGAATAACCACAAAGACACCTTTCATCACCAACGGTGCCGGTCACTCTTCAGCTGACTGTATTCAGTGTCACATGGGACTCTGGGACATATGTTACATATATTTGTCAACATATTAGCAAATGCTGGCATGACAGTTAAAAAGATAGAGGTGTCCTGGTTCAAGCATCTTGTTTTTTATCTAAAGGACATGAAAACCTTCTAGGAAGGATATAAAGGGATAATCATGTGGCGGAATGAGACAGTGGAGAGGAGGCAGAGGAAAGGCCTGTTTTTGTGTGCTCTCTCATACATCCTAATGACAGCATTCTTTGCTTCCAGACACAACAAATGATCAGTTTAGTTTGGTTTTATTTGACTAGTCATTCCTGTATACGAAAAGATTTTTGGTCAACTTTACAGATTTTATTAATGGGCAATCACTGTTCATGCACTGGACATTCAGTTACTGCTTTTTGGAGGACAAGAATTCTTACACTAGTCACCATTACGAAGTCCCCGTCCACATCACTGCATTTACACTTATCAGATTTTCTTTTTTCTAGAGAAACCTTCAGTCCCTAATCTCACAGTCAACAAATCAAAACCTCTTGGAACTCATTTCATCTGTGAATCAGAAGGAAACCCCAAACCAACTATCAAGTGGTACAAAAATGACGACAAGATCAGGTAAGCTTAAAACTTGGTACTGAGTATTGATTCTGAGTCCAGAGACATTTAGAAATAGATTAGTCTTGACCATGTTAGAATGAAAACAGAACAATATTCATTCAGTTTCTTATCCGCTTAATCCTTTTAAAGGGTTGCAGGAAAGCCAGAACAATATTGAACAATATAGAACTATATATATATATTTCCATTTTTTTTATAATGGAATGATATTGAAATAATCCTGAATATTGAATATTGTACTCAGGACATAGAACAGTATCGATTACATAATTTAAAATATGCTAGCTATAGAATAATAATCCTGATCATTAGCACAAGAACCTTGTAATGTTTGATCTAGAGCTAAAACAGCTTTTAGGTTTCACTCTAGATGCAGAATAATCCTTTAGTCTAAAGTTACAATAATCCAAGATAGTCTGGTCTCATAGTAATAATAATATTGATCGTTTTAGTGTAGAAGTAAAAAGGTCCTCATATTGACTGCAGCATCATTTTGACTTAAACCATTTCAGTCTTGAAGGTATATACTCCAGGTCATTTAGCAGAGCAGTTAGAAAGATCTGCTATTTGTCTACAAGTAATATAATTCTGAGAATTTCAGATTAAACGTAGAATTGTCTAGAAACCTAGCATATGTAATTGCTTTCTGGACTGTAAGTAGATAAGTGGCTTTTTGTGTTGGTTTTTTTTGTGGTTTTGTGACGCAAGAAATGTCAAAACACAAAAATACATATATTTTTTAAACAGCAATGCTTGATGTTATTTACTAAAAAGATGAAACTAGAGATAGGTGATATGGAAAAAATACCAAGTCATAATACAAAGTATTTATCATAGTAATCTAGATTTACTGAGGTTATCTAATCTAACAGTGCCTTCAAATGTGGTGCTACATGAAAATTCCTCTGTGTTATATAAAGCAACGGGCCACAGGAACTAGAAGGCACAACAAAGGAGATGACACGGAGCTGTTTACGCAGTTATAACAACGAGAATTCAAACATAAAGTGCTGTGCCAAAAACACACATGGAGAAGAATGCTCTTACATGTATCATTACGGTAAGATCATGATTCTATTCTTTGTAAGCTGCTGGAGACTTGAATTTAACCGCTGCAGTGTACTACAACTCTTAGTCACTACAAAGGAAAATGTAGAGACGTTTAACTCTACTGCCTGCGTTACACAACATACTGATATGTTAATGGCACGATTCATTTTATTCAACCTAACAAGGCACTGGACACGATGTGAACAAAGTCATTTCTTTATTTTCATTGTTTTTTTTAATCAGACTTTGATTCGAACAAGCCCCTTATGGAAGCTCCGCTGATTCTGCTGCGTCCTGGTCAGTCGCTCTTGCTCCGATGTAAAGAAACAATAAATTCCCTACATCCTGTTGAATGGTACTTCAATCACACCAAGGTACTGTGCAGACCAGCTAGCATAATCATGTAATTCACTTAGCATTAAAGTAGTTATGATCTTTCTATTTCTTAACTTTAGCTCAATGGGACACATGCCTCATCTTACACTATAAAGATGGTGTATTATAATAAGTCAGCAGTTAATGCTCAGGATAGTGGAGAATACAACTGCAGGAACAAATCCAACCTAACAAAATCTACAACGGTCCAGGTTCTTGGTAAGTCAACATCACAATATTCCCAAGCAAGTGTTCTTAGAACAAAAATATTTTTTAGGTACACTTACCTTGCACTCATTGGTCATTTTATCAGGTTCCGTTACCATAGGCTCCACAACCACAAATCTCAACAGAATATAGCAGATAAATGAAGGAATTAATTACAATTTGAATGTTGTAAAATGTTAATATTATGAAATAACTACATATATAAATAATATAAATCAATAAATTAAAAATACTGTGCAACGTCTTGCTGGTAATGACTTCCACTGGCTGTAAAGAGCCATCAGATGTTCCATATTTGATGAAGGAATAGAAGTTTTGGGCAAAAGTCTGGTGAAAAGCCTCATACAATCTTGTGTTCTGTTTAATTTCTCACAGACTCGACAAACCCTGTCTGCTTTTCAGTCTTAAGGAACCATAACAAGTCAATGCAAAAACACTAGTGGATTATCAGGAAATTTTTAGAGCCACAATCATTTTACTTTCCACATCTTAAACCTGCTTTTTTTGGTCAGGGTCAAGGGGGCTCCTGGGACTTTCCCTAAAGAATACGAGGTGCAGACATTATTGCCAGTCCATAGCATGGCACTCCGTATCTTTTCCAATAAATCTCATAATGTATGCTTTTATACAAATAAGATATCTAGGTTTATTCCCTGCAAGCAAGTCGATTGTATTTTGAATGAACAAAGCACAACTTTTGCTCAAATAAAAGCTCAAAGAAGTGTCAAACCTACAAATGCTAAATTATAAACACTGAAAAACACTGTTTTCAAATCTAAACACAGAATATAAAAGAGCATGTATACATTCCAAAATAGTTTAAAAAGTGAAGGACACTGACTGATATGTTGTGGATTTTCTCCTCACAGAAAACGACTTGCTTGAGGTGTTGAATGCGAGTGAGGACATCACAGTTATGGCCCATGCGAAGCAAACGGTCTGCTTCCAGACTCAGGTTCTTGCTCATCCCAGAGCTCGGTGTACCTGGATTACACCAAATGGCACCAAAGTGCCATGTAATGAAACTCAGTATCTCTGGGGTAAAAGGTACGTTGGGCATGCTGTCCTTCCAAAGCAGCTACAGTTGGTGTGTAGAGTGCAGCAGCTGATCCTCCTGTTCTGTTTTCATAGCACCTTTAACTTTTGTAACCCTGAGCCGGGGAAATACCAGGTCCAACTGAGTGCTGGGGAAAAAACTACCACAAGAAATATGTCTCTCTGTGTGGCAGGTGAGCCCATTATGATACTTAAACATAAGAAAACTGTAAGTGTGGCAGCAAGCTGATGCTGGGGCTGCAGAGGGAGCTATATGATATAAGAGCTATAAGAGATAATTATATAATTATATTCAGACATATATTCTATCAATAGATATAGAAATATATATACAAGTAAGTGCCTTTTACTGATCATACTATCAATGGCCATTCATTTTAACAGCCAAGGTCTTAATAGTTATAATAAATTATATAGGAAATATTTCTATAATAGGATATAAAAATCTGTCTTTTGTCTTCGAACATAGCAGCCATAATCAGACTCTAAACAGCAAAGACACTGTACAGCGCTGCCCGACATATGATGTTACAGTATACAGTACTCTAGTGAACTCCACCATATTTTATTTAGTAATTTTAACAAATTTTTTATGTTATTTGCTTATTTATGTACTGCCCCCCCATAATATGGCAGTGTGTTATTGTTTCGATGCACAATCCTGCATTGTGCCTTGCCCTCGCATATGTGTGCCTTGCCCTTGTATACATGGTATAGTATATCCAGAACTCTGTAGTTGGCCAAGAAGGTTCACAATCTGACAGTGAAAATAGAAAGTTACATAGTGGACCTGTGCCAATATACTGACACATTTTAAATACATTCCTCCAGAAGATTAGAATAATTCTGTAAATATGCTACTTTGCAGATTTTTCTAAATTTATGCTACTTCAAGACCTGTCCCAAGTCACCTGCAAGACCACCAGCATAGTTCCTCTGAAATTTACCTGGATGACCTGTCCAACAGATGGCAAGTAGGTTCTGCGTTTAATAAGCGTGTTTTAAAGAAAACCTGTTAGCTTTAATCATGCTTAGATGTTTTCAATCTAATCTCTATCCATCTGAAGAGTATTTCCAACCAACAGTGACTCAGTTATAACAAGTAAAAAGGGATGCAGGTATTTCCCTCCTCCTCTGACATTTACTGTAGTGACTGTAGTCTCTATAAAGGAAGGATTTATAGTATTCGCAAATGTCCTTCAGTCCTGCTAATTAATTTATAGATTTATAGGAAACACAACAGAAATTCAACACAACCTTTTGTCTCCCTTCCTCTGACATATTTCAAGTCAAGTCAGATCTATTTTATAGGCGCTTTTTAACAATGGAGCATTGTCCTCATCAAAGCACTTTACAAGTTTAGATTTATCTCCTAATAAACTACGTCCAAATCCCAAACTGAAGCAAGCCTAGGGCTGACCAGTGGGCAAGGAAAAACTCCCTGAGTTAAGGAAGAAACCTTGGGAGTAGCAAGAATCACAAAGGTACCCGACCTCCTTGTCGGCGTAGAATGATAAATCTAAGAGCGAACCACAGTTCATGGAGTCAAGTTTCGAAATAAAATGTGAGTATCAACATCGCATTAAAGTGGCCCGGGTATGATGGGGCTGCGATCTGATGACGGAAGCAGCTTGGTGGAGCTGCAAGCGATGAAACATCATGTTGGGCTGGAACTGTACCGGAACACAGTTCGTCGAGAAAAAAAAACCGAATGTAATTTAGTTATTGATTAAGACACAGTGTCTATTAACAATCACTGATGCCATGGTGTCATGAGACCCCCGGCGCATTAGCTATAGAAGCATAGCTAGAAAGAGGAGAACTGGCTGGAACACAGCCAAGAGGGATCACTGAGACAATCGGCAACCCAACGGGAGGCAGAAGACAGCACCCCACGTCTCTGATCACCATAAGACTCTGACCTATGAACCCCCCAGCTCTGCCTAAGTCTAAGGCAAGGATGCATGAGTCAAGATCATGAGGACCGAAGCCCAGTTCGCCAGACCGCCCACTCGACACTCCCGGCTAGACGGACAAGTCAGGCCAGGCCAGACATGGACTCCAGACTCCAGCCCCAGTGACCCAAGCCACGCACCCCAGTCTAAATCTAGTCAAAATCCTGCGCAAATAGGTATGTCTTTAGCCTAGACTTAAAACTTTGGAGAGTGTCTGAGTCTCGAACGAAAGTGGGAAGTTTATTCCATAGTTGGGGGGCCATGTATGTATATATTTCAATGTTAACGTCAGACTTTCTGCTTTGAACATTGATAGTTGCGTCACCCATGTTAAATTCACTAACTGATTGAAACCATTCACAAAAAAATATTATTATTATAAGCCACTATGAAAAAGTAAGTGAACCAGCATATCAGTGGATAAGAACACAGATCGATTTGTCTGCATATTTTGCCATTTTTGTATCAGCTTTGGGTTCCAGTACTGATTTGGGCATGACATTTAAATCAGGATCATAGAATTTCAGAATTTAGAATCAAATCAGGTTGTATTAATTCTTTATAATCAAGGCTCAAGAACTTAACAGATGAAAGAACAGTCACTAATGGAAAACTCTCTTAACTTGCTTCTCATGGAAATCTAAGGACAGTCAATAAAATATACAGCTACAAAACATAAACGCATAATTACAACCATTTATACTCTAACAATAACAGGTATGAACCAGACAGAACAAAACTCAATAAAAATGACCTTAAACTTGAACAAACATGACTAGCACAGTTTGCTGCAATGGCTGGCCTCTTTGAGTAGTTTTACGCCCTCAAAAGGACCTCAAATTTTTCAGATATTTTATGTGTTTTTTTGAGGTTCAGTATGTTTCTACACATATGCAAAAAAAACCAAAAAAAACGTTATATTAGCTGGATTATATTGAAACCTAAAAACAGCCATAAAACAATTAAAGGCGTTACATGTAGGCAAAACCAAACACTTAAACAGCTGTTTGAGAGGTTACATTATTTCAGTTGCTTTACTGTAACTTTAACAGATTATTCTATTTCATGCTGCAGAAACAGGCCCAGAATACAGATCCCATTTGTTCTATAGATCTAGTTCATTTAGTCAGCTGGATTTATTTCCGTTAGTTTGGAGTAAACAGGTTTTGACAGAAAAAAATGTGCTTAAATTCTTGCCCACAGATACAGTAGATCAAGTGAGAAATCAGGTTGGAAAATATTAGAGCACCTCTTTAATCTTGTTCTCTGTTGGATATGTAGAATCGCTGCATCTGAGTGCTCTGTGTGGAAAAACACATCCACGTTCATTGATCCTGGAGAGCACCCTCATTTACAGCAGTTCTGTAACAGGTAATTGCCCATCTCCATGCCCGGCCATAAGTGTCTTATCACTTTGTGAAATGCTGCATTGAAAACAAGGCGGGCTCATACTGCAGTGAGGAAATGCATGTGAAAGCACGTAGGTTTATGTTCTACATCTAAAGTTTATTCTGTAGTGAACTTAAGTCTCAACAATAAAACCAATCCTAACAACATGGTGCTTCTGTTTTTCAGCCCCAGAAAGTTCCATGGCCCTTGTGGTAACATGTGGCTCGCTACTTTTTGCCCTCATGTTGGTCATCCTTGCCCTGTTTCATATCGCCCACAAAAAGGTAACGCTGCTCTCTGTTAATAAACCCTGTGTGCAGTTAATGATGCTCACATATAACCTTGTAAAACTCTATCTGTAATCCCAATAGAAGCCTGGATATGAAACACAGCTCCAGATGATTCAGATGGTGGGGCCTTCTGATAATGATTACATCTATATCGACTTCAGGGATTTCAAATATGACCTGAAATGGGAGTTTCCTCGGGAGAATCTGGAACTTGGTAAAAATAAATAAATAAATTAAAAAGTGCTAAAGCATTGTTCTAGAGCTAGGCATCGGCTTTCCGTCACAAATTACAAAAATACATAGGACACCACACAGTGTGATTATCTACACAAATTTATGAACTATTCTGAACTATTAAGCAAACAACAAAACAAACCAATAAACATGGGATAGAGGCCTGATTATTTTGGTGGCCAATAGAACTATTCCAAATTGAGCAACATCTGTTGATGGGATTGTGCAACACCGAAAGAGCTCCTTCTGACATTTTACTCTAGACATTATCTCTCTCATGCTGCTCTTCAAATTCTGCACACACCTCTGAGTCTTAACAGCATGTCCTGATGAGTTATTAAGCACTGGTGATTTGTTTTCCTTAGGGAAAGAGCTGGGCTCTGGTGCTTTTGGCATGGTAGTACAAGCTACGGCATATGGAATCACCAAACCAGGAGTGTCTATGCAAGTGGCCGTGAAAATGCTAAAGGGTGAATGTCATGTCAACCTTGTTAGAAATGTTAAAACTATATGAGATGTGAATTTATAACCTGAGACAAAGTATTTGTGAACAAACTGATCGTCAGCCCTTACTTACACTATATAGACAAAAGTTTGTGGACGCCCAAAAAACATGGGTATTAATATGGAGTTTGACCCACCTTTGCTGCTACAACAGACTTTGTTCTTCAAAGATGGCTTTCCACTAGATTTCAGAACATTATGAGTAACATTATGAGCGCATCACAAACTACAAGCAAAGGTTCACAAACTATTGTCTATATGGTGTATGTGTAGTGCATTTATTTAAAAATTAGTGCATTTTTAGTTAGTGGTATTGAGTAAACTGTCTAACAGAGGGTGTGAATTCTTTTTGCAGAAAAACACCAAGCAGTGGAGAAAGAAGCCTTGATGTCCGAGCTTAAGATGTTAAGTCATATCGGGCACCATACCAACATTGTGAACCTGCTAGGTGCTTGCACTGGCACGGGTACATACGGTTAATAGGTTTGACTACAGATCTTTCAGTTCATAATCAAACAGCAGTGATGATGACATGCTCATTGATTGGCAGGTCCTATTTACCTGATTTTTCAATTCTGCCATCATGGAGATCTGCTGAACTACCTGAAGTACAAAAGAGAGCACTTCTATAAGTCCTTAACGGACGCCTTCAACGAAGACCGATTCAGCACCCTGTACCAGAATTACCAGAAGAAGGGAAACTTGAGGTTAAAACCTGACCTTTTAAATTAAAACATGAGGGACACTGAGGCATGATTACAGTGTTCATTTGAGGAAATGTAACTGAATTTAGGTGTCGGTGGTGGCTGTTAAGTTGAAGCTCATGCTCTGTTGTTGACGTGGTTCCACAGTGAGTTTGTTAAGTCTGAGGACCAATTCTACGTGCCCATGTTCCCTTTGAAAAAGGAAGAGGATGCGCTACTCAGCTCCACCTCTACAGAGACTGAAGAGGGTAATACTGCACACCAAATGCACATTTGTATAAATGTTAGGGGTGAGTATCGGAAAGGACTTCATGAAACATGGATCACGATTTGATTACATCACCATACATTGAGATACGATGCACACTGCGACATTCCACATAGTTCACTGATTTTTTTTACCCCAGCCTTAATGGAGACATGAAAGAATTATAAGCAGGGTCAAAATGTCTTGATGGTTGTCCAAAACTCCAGGTAAGTAAATCCCAGAAAGTTGAATCAGTTCATCTGGACACAAGGTTTTCGTGGGAGAAAGGTTTCTTCACTCATCCAAGTAACTTCTTCAGTCTCCAGAGTGAAGCGATTTTACCTGGCCTTTGGGGATCTTGATTTATGCTTCATGGAACCCAATCTGTACCTCATTTGTACTCTAGACACTGCCATAATAAATCCTGATTCTCGTGTTTTGGCCTTGTAGAAATATTCGAAGGTGAAGATGAGGAGAACCTTCAGACACTCACATATGATGATCTCCTAAGCTTTTCCTATCAAGTGGCCAAGGGCATGGAATTCCTTTCCTCCAAGAATGTAAGCTCTTTTGCAATATTATGGCAAAGAACATCCTGAATGTCTAAAGCTTTTTCATGTTATTCAGTTGAACGCTATGACTCTGTCTGTTCTCCTGAAGTTGGTGTAAACATGTTCACTCATTCAGATCCTGTTTTTTTAAAAGATATACTCCTAATTCTGAAGCATAATGTAGTTTACACTGATCGGCCATAACATTAAACCACTGACAGGTGAAGGGAAGAATAATGAGTCAAGTGAATAACAATGAAGAACACCTGCTGGGAAACCTTGAGAAACCTGGAAATCATGGCAATGTTATTTTGACACCAACCTAAACAAGCGCCCCTTCATGGCAACAGTATTCCTTAATGGCAGTGGCCTCTTTCAGCACAATGCCCAACTGCAAAAATTGTTCAGAATTGATCTGAGGACCCAAAGAGTGACAAAAAGTTCAAGGTGTTAACTAGACCTACAAATTCCCCAGATCTCGATCCAATTGAGCATTTGTGGGATCTTCTGGACAAACAAGTCCTATCCTTGGAGGCCCCACTTAACAACTTCCAGGACTTAAGGTTCTGCTGCTAATGTCTTGGTGCCAGACAGTACAGGATACTTTCAGAGGTCTTGTGGAGTCCATGACTTGATGGGCCAGAGCCTTGGCGGCACGAAAGAGAGCTACACGATATTAGACAGGTGATTTTAAAGTTGTAGCTGATTGGTGTGTACATATCTTTGCTTTAGACATTTAAAGACTTTTGGTCACTCAGTTCCAGATTCTCTGTTTCAAGCAGCATCAAAAACTTGATCAGTGTTGTTTCAAACCACAGACTAAGCTTGCTGCTTGGTCAGTGGTTTATCGAGTTTCCTTTTTCAACGTGCTAAATTTATTACTGCTTTCGGTAAACAGGGCGTTACCACTCATATTCTGCATGTAACTTCCATAAATATTTTAGCTGCTTAGCACTTATAACAAGTATGTTAATGCATGCCCTGTGTTTGCTCGAAACACATTTCATACCTCTGATTCGTTAAGGAGAACATCTAACACTGTAGAAAGTAAAATAATCGTGTGGTAGTAACAACTGTTCTTTAGCACTTAACACCTGTACATGTCCAGCAGTGTTAATTTTAAGAGCAAATTTTAATTTAGTTTTAGTCATAGTCTTTTGACTAAATGTAATTTAGTTTTAGTCATAATTTAGTCATCTGAATAGTTTGTCTAGTTTTCATCGACTAATTATAATAAGATTATAGTCGACTAAATCTACAGTAGCTTTAGTTGACTAAAATATGAAATGTAAATGTTGCAGTATGTAAATGCTTTAACATTTCCCTTTTAAAATGAAACATCTACCTGCATGCATTGACAATAAAATTATACATTAAAGTGGTTATTATTCAAAATGTCCACCATAGATCTGCTTCACACTCTGTGTGGACATTCAGCAGATATTCTAGAATAGAATCAAGTTGGAATGAACGATATATTATAAGATCTAATTAATATATAAGCTCAGGTCTATATGCATATATTATAATAACTGTATACAGTAAAGTGGCCACCATAACTCAAACTTTCCACCACAGATCTGCTTCAAACTCGGTGTGGACACTCATGAGATATTGTAGAATAGAATCAAGTTGGAATAAATGATGTATTATGAGCTTTATTAAACATATAAGATCAAATATATGTGCATGCTCTATATGCATTTATTCATAATTACAGTATAAAACGGAGCTATGTTACCAGAATACTCCTTAAATATTGTATGAACACTTTTCAGACAAAGTTCAAATATATCCACATCAGTAACTGAAAACATATTTTAATCCCTATTTTATTTGGCATTTAAGTGCAGGTAGCTTGACTGCAGTTTCAGGATGACATGCCTGCAGATGTCGTTTCAACTTTGCTGTATTTTAGTCGCCCCACACGGTTTACAAAGAGTCTTGCTTTCCTTGATATCGACTGACAAATGTGTCCATATGTCCACTCTCCTCCTTCTCCCAAGTGTTGATGTTGTCGAGCCAGTACGATCTACCCGGGGTCAGATCAAACGTCTGCGTCTTACCGCATTACTGATTGGATCGCTACCCAACTCATCCCGCCTTTCCACATATACTCAAGTTATGATTGGATCTTTTCATAAGTTGTCGGATCTGATTGGATGACGTCTCTGGATTTAATTAAATCCAGTTAGTAAAACAGCTCGTTAGGATAAGCGTTCAGCTCCTTTAAATCATTATAACCTCACTCAGGCACAACCAATCACCTTCCAGATCACACACCACTAACTAACCCTGACCTGAAATCAAATCTACAGGTTTTCATTTCTTTGAAATAAAATCAGTTGTTCCTTGAGGATTTCACTACTAGACAAATTCACCATGGTCTGACAGGTGCTTTCAAAAGAGCTCGAGCAAGTTACAGAAAAAAAATGATACAAATAGACTTCAGAGGCTATAAATATACCTCAGAGTACCATCTAGAGCATTTTTCCTCATGCCCAAGACATTACTTTAAAACTACTTCTCATTCACAGTGCATCCATCGGGACCTGGCAGCAAGAAATGTGCTAGTGACGCAGGGCAGGCTGGTGAAGATCGGTGACTTTGGCCTTGCACGAGACATTGAAAATGATTCCAACTATGTGGTGAGAGGAAATGTGAGTAACTATTCAGTCCTACGTAGCAGGAGCTTGTGACAGTTATCAGACAGTACACTGGATTTAAAATAAAACATTGTTAAATTTCATAAAGTGGGATTGGATTTCTGTAAACTAGATCTATCATATTTAAGTTTGTTCTCTGCAAAGGTTGGTTGAATTTGACTAGGCATGCCCAAACCTTTGGATATGACTGTATATAATCCCTCTGTACTGTATGTATACACTGCCGTAGGCACGGTTACCTGTTAAATGGATGGCTCCAGAGAGTATTTTCACCGGGATCTACACCATGCAGAGTGATGTGTGGGCATACGGGATCCTGCTGTGGGAGATCTTCTCTCTGGGTATGGATTAAACACATCTGCCATAAAAGCCATGCAGGACGATTCATTAGATTAAAATATGACAGATGTAAAGTGTTTCTATACTAAGTTTATGAGTATTGTTATATGCTTTTTAATCAATTAATATTAGTAACAATAAAAATGTATTTTGAAGAATGGACTTTATTGGTTTCATTCAGGTGTGACTCCGTATCCTGGTATGAAGGTGGACAACACCTTCTACGACATGATCAAACAAGGTTTTCGAATGGAGCAGCCCTTTTATGCCTCCGAGACTGTGTAAGTCTGTCAGTTTCCATTTACGTATGTAGTGATGTAGCTTCCCTTTTTTGAGGTTTGATCTGGATCTCAGTGTGTGATTAGAGATGAAGCATATTTAATCGAGGCACTGTGATAATATTTAAAGCTGCAATGTGATGCCTTTAGAGACACCAGTTGACGCATTTTCTCTATTTTATTATATGATACTCCGTATGGTATTCTCTTTTATTTATTGTAGTCTATATTTTATTAGATTGTATTTTATTTATTATATTTTCTTTAACTTTGTTCTTTCTTCATTTTATTTTAGGGTAACTAAAGCTTCCTTTTAATTGTACAGTTTTCCCGAATAGTTGTTGTAATCACTTACATGTATCATTGGGTCCCTTTTTTGAATCTTCTTGGTCCTCCCCAAGTTTCAGTGTTAAGGTCACTGCTCATATACATAGCCCATACCTTTTTCATTAGAAGCCACACCTCTTTTTCTGTTAGAAGCCCACCATTCATTATTTACTTTTGGATACAGTCCAATTAACGACCAGTCCGATTCATGTCATGCTGTTTTGGTATTATAAATATTTAGACCCTCTACATTTTTGTTATATACTATCAGGTACAAAGTGATGTGCCGCTGCTGGGCTCTGCAGCCACAAGACCGGCCCTGTTTCTCCAAACTCGTGGCCTTCATGGAGTACCAGTTGAATGATGTCAAGAGACAGGTAACTAGGTCTCAGTTGAAGTAATGTAATTAGGTAACTAGGTCTCAGTTTGAATTAATGTTTAGTTGAGTTTAAGTAATATCTTGTCATTTGTCTCCTGTTTTGCCGTAGCTCTACCTCAGTGTTGGAGAAGAGCAAAAGACTGACTCAGATTACCAGAACTTTCAGGTGACCCAAGAAGGAGCTGGAACAGTAAAAGAAGAAGGAGATGATTCAACCTGTAGCACTTAAGCAACACAGCCACACAATGGATACTCATCTGTAAAACCACTTAATGGAAAAGTCTGGCAAAACTAACAACAATACAGCAACTAACAATACAGTCCCTTACTCCAAATGTAGCCAATCGGTTAAAAACAAGTTTGCTGTTTCCGTCTTTAGTTGCACTGGAGCCTCACAAAGCACCCACACTGTTCCAAAATTTTCAGGTCATTTAGACCCTCAATTTAATTATGAGAACTAATCAATAGTTTAGTATTTTTATTTATTGAATGTCCAGCAAACTAGTAAAAAAACATCTTCCCATTTCTATTCACATCAAAACTGCATGGATCTGTGAAAACGTGCTTGTTTTAACACCACTTACCCAGTCTGGGGGCCTGGAGCCTACCCCAGAACTCACAGGATGCAGGCAAGCATGCACGGGGCATGTGTCCATCATAGGGAGTAGAGGTAGAGGTTCTGAGGGAGGTCCCCCCCCCAGACACACCCCACCTGAGACAAGATAAATTGTTCCTGCCAGGAACCACTAGGTCCCAAACCCAAGTCATGATGGAAGTGGCCTAGCAAATTGCCACCTGAGAAGCTGTTAATTAATGTGTCATTTGAAGACAATAACAGACTGGCTATGTAATCGCTAATACAAAGCATTAGCAAATATTTATCACAGAGAGACACAGTTTATGTGTCCGACTCCTTTGTTTGGATTTGAATTTCTCTAGGCTTCGTAGCTCTAGAACATATATCATACATTAAATACATCTTGGCTGATTAACTGTAATTGGAGTAGATGGCAAATCCAACTATTTTTTTTATTTGTTTTTTTGCAGAACCATGCCTAAATCTCAGGTCAGAATATTTATAATACAGGTATGCACTGTTTGAGGACCACATTAAGTTCCATGAAACAGGTCGATGACTGTAATGGATACTATTAGTATAGTCACATAGTCTTTTTAGGCTACTGTAATGTAAATATATATTGTTATAGCTTAGAGGGAATACACAGGTAGTACTACTTATAATAGGACAGGTACATACACTTAGGAAAGCAATTTACAGCTTGGTACAAATAAGTAGAAAGTCATCCACACAAACATGAGTAGCTTACACAAAAAAGTCTCTAAACACATCAGCTGAGTTAGAACAGTCTCTAGTCTAAATGTGAGCTAACGATCAAGCAAGCACACAACCAGTAAGATATACACACACAAGACTGAGGCTCATAACCTCTCTTTACTTAGAAAAATGTTCTTGTGTTTTATGCTTACTGTATAGATATTTTTATGTATACAGTATTTAGGATATTTAAGGATACTGTTTTGAATACTTGTGTTATGAATATATGCTGTTTTTTTGTATAATCCATAAATAACCTTAACATTTGTTTTAAAGTTTGTACTTTTAATGGTACATGTACAAACTTGAGCTATGCTGTTTGGAGAGTTTCTCACTGGATATACAATTTTATGCAAATGTTTGTGCAAAGAAAGTAATAGGATGGTATCTTACCAGTACCTGATATATTATACATATATTATACAGCAGTATCCGTTTATTTTACTTTAGTTTTCGTTCTCTGGTTTAGTCCTGGTGCTTCTGTGTCCTGGCACAAACCAGAGGAAAATATGGCACATGGAGGCTTCAAGACAGCCTTTTATTTATATCTCTAACAAGCACTGCCAGCTACTGCTTAGGTCTTCTTATTTCTAATCTCATACAGACATGGAGATTGGTTTAAGCAAAATATAGGATATCCTGCAGAGGGCATACTTTATCACCTATGTTTTATAATAAGGGTTCCTGATTGGAGGAAGGTCAATCTCTGCTCCATAAAATAGGGACGTACACTATTTGAGTGATTTCACGCCATTAAGGTTTACAACCTCTCATTTGCATAAAAATGAGCCCTCATTAAAACAAATTATTAATAAAAATTATACGTAACTTATTTCTGGCACTCACTCGCCACTGCTGTCAATTTGCATGAGTCTTAATTCTAGTAAGCACACCTATGAACATTTGATTTGTCTATAGGCTCAGAAACGAAATGGGAGACAAACCATAGAGTAATTACAGCATTAATTCTGTACAGCAGGGGTCGACTGTACACTCACCCTGACTCTGTGCTCACACTGGAGAATTTTTCTCAGAGAAAACAATTTTTTAAATATTGTTTAATCTACTGCTAATCTTCATCTCATTGTATCTCCTGCTAAATTATATCATATTTATACAAATAAAAGCATGTCAGTTATGTTTTTTAGAAATTATATATATATACACATCTAATAAATGTATCTTATTACCCAGAGTTAAACCTTTGTTCTTGAAATACTGTTATTAATGATCAATGCACATGAACAAACAAAAAAGGGTTTAAAGTCTCAACTCTGCTCCTGTGGCCATTGACCCCGTAATAAAAACAGTCAACGCTGTCAAAGGTGAACATGAAATTCTTGCAAGATCACATGTAACAGACATTGCCTTTACTAAGACTCCAACAATTTAGGCTTGCCGTTTTAATGAACTACAGCAATAAAGTATTTGCTTGTAGGATTTGGAACTACTTTAATAACGATTGAAAATAATCAGTTTTTACTGGTCTAAGCTGGTTCCAGTGGTTTAAGCTTGATATAGACAGTAACAAAATTATTAAAATGTAATTAAAGCACTGTAATAATTTAGACTTAGTGGCTAAAAGAACTAGGACAACATAATAGTTCCAGGTATAAGTGAAAAGCATAGTGTTGTAAACTGGTTTCTGTTGACCAAGCTGGTTTTCTGCTGTTTTAAACTGGGCTAAGAAAACCACAGAAGTTTAAAACATAACTAAAAAACTTCATCAATTTAGATATGGTGATTTAATGACTTCTAGAAATAACATACGCTACACCTCTGATGAAAATAATTAGTTGGTTACTGGTGTAAACTGGTGTCTGTTCATCATTCCCAGGAAAAAATGTACTGTGAATTTTCATAGTAAAACTGTGAATTGTTTGAAAGTTTTAATGTGAACTTTCACAGTGTGACCATGAAGTTCACAGTTCTACTATGGATTTTTGATGGTAATTTGGCCACTTCATGGTTCTACTGCCAAATTTCATAGTACAACTGTAAACTTGATGGACTATGAACTGACCATGAATTATTTCAGAGTTTTACTATGAGTTTTGGTGGTAATTTGGCCACTTTATGGTTCTACTGTCAAATTTAACAGTACATATTTTCCAGGGTTGCTGGTCTTTTGCTCCTTTGAGCTTGGTATTTAATATCTCAAAACGTTTAAGCAGTATTAAACCTTAACTGCTAGGCCAAAGACCATTATTTATTGTGGTCAACAATGCCAATGACCAGCACTAACTAGTTTACCAGCTGGACCAACACCGAATAATGCTCTGTGTTGTTTCTATTAAACATAAACACCATGTCACCTCAGAGTCTCTGTAGTTTTGTGTAATACGACTGTGTTGTTCTTAATTACTTATCTTTGCTTGCATACAAGACCAAATTAAACAAGAAGTCCGAACACCTTCGTGTTCCTTACACTACCTGCTTAACATTAGCTCAATGCAAACTGCTCAACCTTCTGCGCATGCGGTCTGCAGCTTTTTGACGACAACAACTTTTCTCGTTACACCACAGCTTAGCTGCAGTTCTGAAAGTGGGTGAGATCTGACATGGACATCGATACTGTGAACGCTCTTACCTACGAGCAGTTCGTGGACAAATTTGGGAACGTGGTGGAGAAATGTCCCCTCATTCCCGCGGCGATATGGACACAGCGTCCTTTTGGTGGAATCGCGGCTATTCAGAAACATATATCAGATTTCATCGACAGTTTACCTACGTCAGGTACAGTGGTGCTTTCTAAAATGAGCCGAGCCTATAGAATTAATGGAAACTTATGCAAACTCAAAAATAGATTATATTAAACTGGTAAATTAATACATTTCCCAAAACATCTTCGAGTCCAGGTGTGCAGTCCATTTATACTACGTTGTCGAAATTTCTTACTATAGCACGCGTTTATTAGTCTTGTCTGTCGATCTGTGCTATTTTGTTGATAAAATTACCATAGCCTTGTTATACTATTATCTGTGTTATTATCCGAATATGCAAAGACCACAAACACAAGTCAATAGACAAGCAGGCTAGCTTCCGTATTGACCCTTATTAGAAAATGCTTCCAGCATAAAATAATTAAATTATTGAAGAAAGCATTGCTCACTAATTAGCATGCCCTGGACGGTACACCAGTCCATTACAAGGCCCCTCCCTCAGACACAGTCACACACGTCTGAACGCTTAACCCAGCCGAAAGGCATCACCAGTACTCGAACCCAGGCCTCTTGCACCCTCAAACTTAAGATTCCTGGAGGCTAGAAGGCAGAAATGCTTCTAAGGACAAAGATGATTCTGGTTGTCTAAGCATACAGGGATTAAGAGGAGATTTCTACATCCAGCTTTATGATGACGTTTTGTCCATGTTTACATTTCCTTTTAGTCGATTAGCCAATGCCCTTATGCAGAGTGACTTACAACTGACACAGATTTATAAGGCAATGCAGTTGTGGGTTAAGGGTCTTGCTCAAGTACATCCAGTACCTTAAAAGTCATACTTTTAAGACTGTGTCTTCAGTAACTCTGACCAGTCTATTAGGAAAGACTTGGATATGATCGGACCCAAGTCTAAGTAAGTGTAGACTTGTATACTTAATGACTTGCTTTACCAGTTCTTCCTGTCTTCTGCTGGAATCTTTCTGCTCCAAGGACAACAACACTTTCATACTGAATACCTGGATTTCTGCGCCTGTACTTGTTTGACATGGGGTTTGGGTTTGGCCCATATCTGCACCTTTCCCCCCAATCTGTGCCCTCCAAAATCCCCTCTAAGGAACATCTGAAAAAAGGGGTGAAATAGGTGTCGATTACTTGTAAGCTATACTGGCCTTGTAGGTCATTGCACATGTTCCATTAATATGAAGAGGTTAAGATTCATTCATGTTGGATTTTGCTGTGCAGTACAGCTGAACTTGTGATTGGTTTGTACCTTCATTTGATTTGTCTTCACTTAATGATTGCTGAACACGCCCGTGCAGGTAAAGAGGGAATCCTCCGATGTCACCCAGATCTGGCGGGCAGGGAGATGCAGACAGGAGGCCTGACGCGGGACTCTCAGGAGGAACAGAGCGCGGCCGGGCTGACCGACCTGCAGGCTGAAGAAACGTCTAACATGTACCACCTGAACTCAGAGTATAAGAAACGCTTCAGCTTCCCGTTTGTCATCTGTGCCCGGATGAACAATAAACAGGACATCATGCGCCAACTGCGGGAGCGGTACAAGAACACGCGCGACGAGGAAAGAGCACGAGCCATCGAGGAGGTGAAGAAGATCTGCAGTTTACGGCTGCGCAACATTGTGATGTGATGTGATGTGTTATGATGTGCTTACAAGGGGGAGGATTTCTCAGAGAAAAGGAATTGCAGTTTTTTAGCAGTCCAAAATTGTCCTCTAATGCCATGGTTCCCAATCTGGGGTCCAGGGTTCCAAACATCACAGGGGGTGCGCAAGGCTTTGTCTGCTCTGAGGTGCTCTGAGTTTGTCAAAATACAGTTTGCACATATTCAATAAAATTTGCAGTTAATCACTTTATTCTTTTGGTCTGTGTATGTAGCTTTTCTAAGATGCACGTATGGGGGGCTCCAAAGAAAAAAGGCTAGGAGCCACTGCTCTAATGTGACACGACTATTGTAAACGAAATAAAATATATTATTGTATATATAAAAAATATAAAAGATTTTATATTTAATCCAATTTAAGATAATCTTTATTAAGCACTGCTTTGATTCATTACAACTTTAATTAGTAATAAATAAGCTTTATTTATGTGTATTTACTGGTCTTATTAATCTGTTTTCCCTCAATACATGACCCAACAATTTGCACATAATTGCCTTTTTATTTTTTCCTATTATGTTTTGTTACTTTGCAGGCTTTATGCCACAAAACATTAGCCACATATGTACGTGATGCCCAACCCTGCCAGATGGCACCACCGGGACTCGCTGGGCCACCCAAGGAAGTTGACAGAAATTGTTCCAACATCGTAAATCGTCCTTGTTCTATTTAGCATTGACAAAGTGGTTAGCGCGATTCTCTGGGTATTCTGTTTCGCTCCCATGTAGCAAAGACAAGTTTAGGTCAACTGAGGGGGTCTAAATGTCCTAAATGTCCCTGTGTGTGCCCTCAGGATAAGTGAGTTTGCTGGCCTGGTCTAGTTTGCCATCAGTTCCCTCAGAAAAAGCGTGGTCCTGGCATATATAACATATTTAAGCTCATGCTGCCCCCTACTGCCCAAACCGTAGAGCACAGCTTTGTCGTTATCCGATTTTTACGCTCTTATCCTGCTCAAGGTTAGGAGTAGGGATTCACTGGTGGGAGTTAGCTCCAGTCCATCACAGGGCCAGGCGGGGGTCGCTGTTCATCCTCCCCTCTATCAGACACACCTAGTTGGATATGTTTAAACCCCAGCTGAAATGCACTACCTCGACTTAAACCGGTGTCACCATAGAAGCAGTGTTTATGAACAATCAGAATAGGCATCTCATAGACCAGGTTATTCCCACTGTTGATACCGGAGAAGTGTATTCATTTTCCAATATGTCAAATGTATTTTGGTCAATTCACAATAATCTGATACCACTTAAATTAGAAATGAAATTAAAGTGGGATGAATATTAGTCATATTAGTATTACAATGAAACGAATTAATGGTTTTAGAAATGATAAATTCATATAAAATGCATCAAACGTTATTTATTGAATATAGCATTTGTATAAGTTAAAGCTACATAAGGAAGTCAAAATGACATACAATACATACAGGCTTATGCAAACATTTCGGCATAAGATTTCATATTTTGGTGATTTTCTACATCCGTTAATTTTAAGCACAGCTTTCCTGATGATCCACTAGTGTTTTTGTAAAGTTGTAGTGATTCATTGATAGGTGTAGAACTAAGCAACTCTTGGGTTTAACCTCTTTTCATTTAGACAATCTACAAAACATGTCATTTGTCCAGGATTGTCCAAGACTGTGGTTGCTTATCAACATGATGCACTTTTGGGAACGTGCAAATGTTACACGACTTCGCTAATGTATATTTACACAGTAGTACGTTAAACTGCTTTATGCAAAAGTTCCACAATAGAATTGGTTTAAACTGGGTGTAAACAATGTTCAGGTGTATACTAGATTCATTTAAGTTCGGACTGAGAGATGTAACCTTACAACGTATCGATACATTTGGTATCGTACTACAGTGTACCGTGGAAATGCAGCTGAACACGCTACCGTATAACGCCTAAAATCCACCAAGTCTGACTTTGGTGTTAGGTACCTTCACGCAGTCGTTTACAACCTGAATGACAACGCAGGACTGGCAACGAAACTTTTACTAGAAGAAGCATTAACTACCACCTGTCCGTGGCAAAACTGGAGACGAGAAATGTGTAAATACGTAAAAAAAATGGGATACATGGCTGGAGGTTCTGGTGTAGGCCTAGTCAATCATTTTGCTACAAATTATTATTTATTATAAAAAGTATTTAGGTATATGGGCAGTTTTCTGGGTACTATAATCTGACCCACGTTTGCTGACGTTACCCTAGTTGGTTATGTCCAACATGGTCTCTATTTGAGGTACTGTAGGCTCGTGTGCGTTATTTGGAGAGCCGCATGGTGACGTTCCTGTTCAGTTCAAGGAACCCGCAGCTCTGCACGTGATTCTGAATGTTGTGCCCGGTGTTTACGCACTCCGGTAACGTTTAGGCGGGGTCTCGTGGAGCTGAAGGTCCGGTGTGAGGTTGCAGGGGTGAAGCCGGTGCCGGCTGAGATGTTCGCGTTGGGTCACACGCCTCTTCCCGGAGGTCTCCGGAGGTGACGGAGGAGTCCTGCTCGGGGTCTGAACCGCGCGCTCTCCGCTTGTCCTCCTCCTTCTTCCACTTCATGCGCCTGTTCTGGAACCAGATCTTGATGTGGCGTTCGGTCAGACTGAGCGTGAGCGCGAGCTCCACTCGGCGCGGGCGCGAGATGTATTTGTTAAAGAGGAACTCCTTCTCCAGCTCGAGCAGCTGAGCGCGCGTGTAAGCGGTGCGCGTGCGTTTGTGTTCCTCAGGCTCCGGCGCGTACGAACCTGCCACGGTAAAGACAAGAATACGTTTTGGTTTAATGATTTAGTTTAGAAACGAGCAGAAAATCAAGTTAAAACATGGCAGATAACGTTACTGGTCTCATCTGTAGGCCGTATATACAGACAGGTCACTGTGTTCCATACAGATGGATGTTTTTATTTTTATTTGGATATGTTTATTTTATTGAGCTGCATATTCACTGAAAAATGCTAAAATTACCCCATTTAAATGTCCACCAGTCCCAGGTGAATAAAATATATTAGGTACACCAACACAATTTTTCACATCTGAATAAAATCTGAATAAAATAGCTAAATGTTGGTCAGGTGTTTTGTTTTACCTACAATAACCTTTATTTATGCATGGAAATATGAAGTAAAACTAAAGAAAGTTTCATTTTCAAACTGATAAAACAAGTACAGCTTCACACTGTTGTAACAGACAGGTCACAGTGTTGCATACAACTCAACTGATTTTGGAGAAAGAAAACAGATCAGCATATGACAGTTTGTAGTGTGTGTTAGTATTCAGGTGTTAATATTAAGGTAATAGTCATTTTAAATCATTTATATGTCTACACCCTTACAACATGAATAAATCGTATTAGTTTGGCACTACTCCCTCAGCTTGAGCGATCCCCGGTCACATTCCTGCCCCAGAGTCCACCTATGTGGAGTTTGCAAGTTCTCCAGGTGTCTGAGTGGATTTGACAGGTACTTCCATTTCCCCATTTCAAAATATGGTCATTTCAAGACAGTATCCCTGTGTATGTGTGTGTGTGGGGGTGTGTGTGTGTATGTCCATGTGCCCTGCGATGGATTGGACACACTGTCTAGGGTTGGGTCCTTATTTGCACCCTGTGCTGCTGATTAGGTCCTTTTCTGAATCTGGGGCTAAACCCGTTGTCTTACATTATTATTTAAGATTGATGCATATTAGTAATAATTTCATATGGTACAATTTTTTGCTATGTTTGGCAACCCATATCTTTCTTACAATTATCGCGGTTTTAAGTGGAAACTAATATGTGCAAGAATATCACAAACACACACACACACACCTATGTCCTTGTTTGCAAACGCACACACAGCAACCTAGCTACCTGTCTAACAATTGCAAAAGCGAATGCGATTCATACACACAGGCCCACACACTCTCACTCTTTCATTGTATCACACACACACCCTATCTACCTGTCTAACTATTGCAATTTAATGTTAATTCTATTCGCTCGCCACCATTCATACACACAGGCCTGCTTACACACACACACACACACAGCAGCAACCTACAAACCTACTATTGTATCATGTACTGAACTTCTACTACTAAACTTTTCATTCACAACTTGTAGTACATTAAGAAAAATGGGAAGTAAAAATGTATTTTTGTGTGCAGAATCACCAGCCAGTATACCAGTAGGCTTGTTTTTGGATATTTTACACTTAAATGTTTGTATATATGAATTGATAAGGATACACATTTCAATGCCATTAAGTGAAATTTGTATTAATAATTAAGTGGATTTGATTAAAACCTATAAGAGGCACAGAGCGATCCTGTAGTGTGTAATAGAGCAGATTCACAAACCGTAGAATATATCTGGCTTCTCGGACCGATTGTTACATAGGCAATGTCTTATAAATCAGTAGTGTAGTAACAGTTTTATTTCTTATTTAAAATTGCAGTAAAGTATACATGCACAGCTATGTTAATAGTACATGCATTTCATACACAATACAATCATCTGAACAAGACAACCACCTCTTAGGATGTCTCGTCAACTTACTGAACCATCATTATCCTGCAGTCACAAAACAGCACCTGTGCAAAAGTTTTAGCTTCATCACAATCTGATACGTTTACCTTTGCACAGCTAACTTATTGTGTTAAGTCTCATTGTTGATGGTTCCTTTTATTAATATGCTTTAAAAAATGTATTTAAAGTCCATATCAAATATAGGGTTAAAATATATTTTTAAAAAGACAACTTGAATAAATGGATGAAATAAATTCTATTCTAGAAAAGATAATGATAATTACGACCTAAACCAAGTGCCAGTCGTATATAATTTCTCTAATTTCGAATTCCTTTAATAACGTCGATCTAGTGTTAGATTACGCTTAGCTCGTCTTATGGTAAAATAAGTCACATTATATATAAAGTTCAACATACTTAGAGATATAGGCAGAATATTTATAATAAATTGTGTAGCATTAAAATATATAATTACATATAATGCAGTAGTTATTATAATTCCTATATTATGGTTCAGCATTTAATAATCATCATTTCATAAAGTGTTCCTACAAAGTACCCTACTAAAAATAATTGCTATGATTTTAATTTCAGTAAAGGTTCAGTTACCCCTTAGTTCTACATGTACAGTATTAAAGTAACAAAATTATCATGACAAAGTGTAGGAGTTCATAAATTAAGATTTTTTGTAGTGTTGTATAGAAATAAACATTAACTTCTGTATTAATTTTACCGTATTAACTTTACGGCTCCTATTTTTCCTTCGTTACAGATGTCTTTTGAAGAAATTTATGGGATTAGTGAATTCTGTACCCTTTATAAGTTAATGAAACTGAAAAACAGCTGAATCCACATCATCAGAATATATTTACCTGTTAAAAAGTGAAGTGTTCTGTACCAGGTCAGTCAATTTAAATGGAAATGAAATTAATATGTGTAAGGACAATTCACATTATGTACAACTGAAGAGGATTAAATTATATTTGAATTATATTAGATATGAATAATTGCTATCTTTGGATAAAATTGATTTTTTGTTACCAATGTGTTTCTTTAGCTGAAACAGCTCTTAGACTTTAGCAGAATTAACCTCTTTAGTTTTAAAATATATTCATAAGTACTGTTGTGGAGTTCATTTTGGTCTCGTGTGTTAATAGATTAGTTTTGAAATATACAAGCTGGACCCTATAAAATAACTTTAACTCCTTGCCGCAGATGCGATTTTGCATTATTACATTTAAACACTGTTTATTTTAGTTTTACATATAGAACAATGATCATTCAGGGCTTAAGGCGACGAAGGTTGAAGGAGATATGTTTTGTATGTATTTTATTAGAAGATTGTCGGGTCACGTCTTTATATTTTGATACAGTAGTGTGGGTCTAAGATTATTATGGAAATTACACATAATACTAATAATAATAATAATAACAATAATAATAATGTGACGATAATAGCTTAAGAAAAAAATAAGTCCTTAAAATTGTTATATATAGAAGTTTGATTAAGAAGCTTTAAAACAAGAGCTTAAGCTTTCTAAAGCCAGTGCTGTAGTGAGAAAAATCTAAACATTTTAGCAAGAAGACCCTAACATGACTACATAAGTGTTTCATTTAACGCTTGAAACATCTGCAGTACCTAATTTAATTTATAATGAAATTTAAATGTGCAAAATCAGCTTAAGGAAAAATGAAGGCGTTGATAGAAATTACTTAAGTGAAAATTGTACGTTTAAAAGTACAATTAACATGACAGGATTCCACCTCATTTCAGGCGGTGAGGGTTTAATTACTGCGTATTTTAACGTGTTTGTGTTTTACATTTTAAAATATTGATGTGTTGATATTTCGTCTCAAATGAAATACACCCCTTGTTCTTGTATAATTATTAGTCATATTAGCTCTGTACTTAAAATCCTAAACCTCAGATAGAACTGTTGGGGTTGGCAAAGCTTTATCTGTTAACATTTCCCTTGCACACTAATTTAAACAAACAAAGTAATAAATAAAGTAATATAACGTTCATGACTTCTGATAGCAACACTAGGAACAGTGTATGAGCTGCTAAACCCCAGAGTAGCCACATTTTTATGAAGAATCAGAAATAAAATGGAGATAATGTGTCTTTGTTCGCAATGGAGTCATGCAAAGCCTACTATACATCCAGGTCAGGGCAGACCAAAGTTGAAGAACTAGAATTTCACTTCTCCAAGATTTCTAAGTGTTTATGAACAACTAGAGCGTCTCTGATAGCACAATATTAAGGTTCATAGTAGAACCATACAACAGAGAATTTCTTACTGAGGTCCAAAGAATACCTTATGGTCTTTAATTAGGAAGCATTCAATGTAGTTTCCATCCAAATAACTCTTGAGAAAGAGTTTTATCCTGTAACCTGAAAGAGTAAACTTTCCACATAAATTATTTCCAAAGATTTCTAGCCCTAAGCCTTTGGGAATTACAGGAAATCATACAACTGAGAACCTGTGGCTAAAGATCAAAGTACATGCGTTACCTGTCCACTGTCCTTTCCAGGCATGCGTGTGAGGTTTTGTCGTTTTCATCCAAGGAAAAGGCAGATGGCATCTGTTCCGGTCACCACACAGGTCCAGAGTGTCTCCATAGCCAGTGAAAGGTTGGAGGGCCACCTGTTGGGCTTGTGAGTGGCTCAGGTGCGGCACGGTCAGGTCCTCTCTATCGGGCATGTACGACGTTATATCTGGGAGATTGTTGTGCTGGTCCTGGGCGACTAAGGATGGCGGCGAGTAGCCGGACTGCACCTGTCTGGCCATGTAAAGGCACGGCGGAGGGCTTGGGCTGTATTCCTCATTGTGCGACCTCTGATAGGCGCAAGAGTCCTTGTAAAGGTGGCCACTGGAGTAGTAATGCTCTTCCCGATTCATGTCTGTTGTGGTGCGCGAGTCTCTGTGTCTCGAACTCCTGTGATCAACCGGCGACTGGTGTCGCTTTAGGCCCTCTGAAAGGTGTGTCAGCAGCACCATGTGACCCTTCCTCACCTTAGCCATTGGTGTCACTGTTTACACAAAGAGCCGACAACAAGTTTTCATTCGTGTCTCCTTCAGGGCTTGCCAATAATTGAACAGCACCGGCCGCGTTCAGATCAATGGCTTCGACAAACATCTCTGTTTGCCCATGACTTATCAAGGCTACACCTGCAGTTGTCTCCTGATACACGGGTGAATGGAAGGGCACCGCGAGACACGTGAACAGAACGGGACTTCCTCTTACACCTGCACTCTGCTTTGATTGGGTTTCTAATTTTCTCGAGCAATCGAAATAACGTAACCTTCTTAATCCAATAATGGGTGTCACTGACTGGGAGATACACGTGTAGTCCCAAAGGTTAGCTCTCATTGTATTTACATCGTTAAGCTAATTGAGTTATCAAGATGTGGTGGATAAGGAAACGAAATCGATCGTCACAGATGTACAGTGGGATGAAAACAAGCCTGAGTTAGCAAGCTGAGAGGGAAAATGTGATGATTTATCACACACAGTGGCGAGTCAAGTCAGCGTTCATCAGTGGACCGATACAAACACCGTACACCTCGTTCAGCGTCGAGTTTAGAGAAAAGCCAGTCACCGATGGCGTGACTGCAGACCTTGTGCTTCACACGCTCGCAGCAACGCCTGAGATTTCTAAAATGTCACATCAAATGGCCCATTTAACTCACGTCTCTGTTATGGACACCGGCAACAATCACCAGCGCACATTTCCCTCCCTAACCTGTCGCCCCACGGCCCTCTGAGTTTACCTGCCATTAGGCACGCCTGTTCTCGGCCCATTACACTAAAGCCCTCATGGTTAAATAAAACCAAGATGTTCGGTGTAAACCAATTATCATGGAGTGCAAGCGAGAACTCAATTAGCTAGAGACTCGCATCGAGGGTGGACATTAGACACGGAGCAACCACGTCTCAATAGTACAGAGGACAAAGCAGCAACATGGCCTGACTAAAACAATGTGGAGAAACATCTGATCTTTTAATCTTAATCTATGGAATCTATGGAGGAGAAAATATCTGAAATTAAAGTCTTTAATGTATCGCTATAAATTTGCATGACAAACAACTGACTTTATAAGCGCACGTAATTATTTCATTCACATATATTTTAAGCCTATTCCTGAGGAACTACCCTGCAATTGACTGGGGCTCCACAGAGGAACATCGTTGCCTGTGTTCAATGAATTCCACGATAGGCGTTGGACTCCCTGCAACCCTGACCAGTATAAGTGGGATCTAAACAGGTATTTACAGGCCTGAGATCCTAAAAGAAAAACCCAATGGGTAAAGGTTGACCAAAGTACACTCTTTGGAGTTTTATTGATTGAAATATCTTCTGAGGGCAGTATAACACGTGACTGGCTCTGTGAGGTGACCAATCAGAACACGGAGGGGGCATGGTTATAAGAACTTTGAACATGGCAACAAACGCTCATTGCTTCAAAAGCAAGCTTCTCAGCTATCCCTCAAATCGGATAAGAAAACTGCTAAATAAAGTGCACGCTCACGTATTGCTTGCTTTAGAAGCAATGAGCATTTGTCGCCGCAAGTTCTTACAACCACGCCTTCTCCATTTTCTGATTGGTCGCCTCACAGAGCCAATTGCGTGTAATACTGCCCTCAGATGACATTTCAATCAATAAAACTCCAACCTGTCCAAAGTACAGGCATACCTGATCACTGTCCAATGTCAGATACCGAAAGTTTTCATTCAAGAAGAAGGCTGAGGATAATAAAGAAGCACGTGAAGATATTGTTCTAAAACTACTCTTAATGGCTGTTATAATTAATTCCACTTTACAGAAAGTGTGAGGCAGCATTTTAATCTAATCGAACTGAATCTGTTAAACGTGCCATTTACTTCAAATTGGATTGTTCAACCAAAACACCTTTAGTGTCTAAATTGTACTTCAGCTGCTCCTTTTTTAAACTCTGGAACTACACAGCATGTAATGGAAGCTTCTGACTACCAATTAGCATCATGCAAACAGCATACTGTTATGGACTGTGGTAGCCTAGTGGGTAAGGTATTGGACTATAGACCACAAGGTCCAGGGTTCAAATCCCACCTCTGCCAAGCTGCCACTGTTGGGTCCTTGAGCAAGGCCCTTAACCCACAATTGCTTGGATTGTAAGATTGTATCAATTGTAAGTCGCTCTGGATAAGGGCGTCTGCTAAATGCTGTAAATGTAAATGTACTGTTGGCTTCTTCCTTTTACCTGCTCCTGTTAGGGGCCACCAGATGCCATTTCCATTTTATCCAGGCTTGGGTGCTGAGTATAGTGACTAGGCACTCACACTGGGGCATGTTAGAAAGGCCAGCTGACCTAATGCATAACTTGGAATATGGGAGGAAACTAGAGTGTGTTTATTTCTTAACCTCCAGTAGTGAAACTTGGGCTCAGATTAAAAATACACGTATTTTCTCAGGCTTTTGAGAAGTCTTTGAAATCCATGGAAAGTATCGCTTTCAGTTTTCAGCTTTAATATTATGGGGTGGAGTCCCATGCTATAATCTGCACTGTTGACTTTTATTACAGATGATTTTGTCCGTATCAAACTTTATCCACTTCTTCTGTGTTTTACCCCGAGATGGCTCCAACGTAAAACCCTTCACTGACCAGGGGTTGAAGCCTGTAGATTAAAGGCTGCAATGGCAACATTGTCTATACATAGTCTGGTTCAGTGGTGCTTGAAGGTTTGTGAACCCTTTAGAATGAAGATCTATATTTCTGCATAAATATGATGCAGACCATCATCAGATTTTCACACCTAAAAGTAGATAAAAGAACCCAGTTAAACAAAAATATTATACTTGGTCATTTATTTATTGAGGAAAACGATCCAATATTACTTAGAAGTGAGTGGCAAAAGTATGTGAAGCTCTAGGACTAGCAGTACATTTGAAGGTGAAATTAGAGTCAGGTGTAGAGTGAGCTTTATCAGGTGTGAGTGGACACCCTGTTTTATTTAAAGAACAGGGATCTATCAAAGTCTGCTCTTCACAATATGTTTGTGGAAGTGTATCACGGCACGAACAAAGGAGATTTCTGAGGACCTCAGAAAAAGAGCTGTTGATGCGCATCAGGCTGGAAAAGGTTACAAAACCATCTCTAAGAGTTTGGACTCCACCAATCCACGGTCAGACAGATTGTGTACAAATGGAGGAAATTCAAGACCATTGTTACCCCCCAAACCCTTTGTCTCTTCTAACCACTGCTTCAAACTAAAGCTACTTTTCAGAAATCTGTGCATGTTTAGGATTAAACCCTCCAATAGTGAAGCCCATCAGGGAGACAATGGCGTGTTTGTATTCACCTCTTCAAAAGCAATAAAATGATGCTCTTCATGCTCCACCATAAAAGTATGTCCAAACCCATTGCTCTCACACCAGCCTCATGTACAGTCGCTTAATGGTGTTTATATATGCCTTTGGTTTGAAAGGGAAGGAAACAGTAATCCGTGGTGGATTACAGCAATGCTGTGGACGCACAATGAGCTTTATGAAGCGTGACAGAAACGCCGAGCTTTGATGGCACATCTACGAACATTATAAGGGCCTTAATGGTCTTAAGTGATATGGAGTGTAGAGTTGCTCAGCCACCAAGAAAATACACAATTTAAAAGCGCTGCCACACAGACATGGGGGTAAATAAAACACATTAAACTAGGACAAGGATAAGATCATAAAGTAGTCAATCAGATCATCTAGAATCAAGTGGAATAGAATCTCATGGTACAACGCAATTCAGAATGACACAGATATTATATCAACACTAAACAAAGTGGTTTTTAAGGACTTCTTTCTAACCTCATGCATTTTCCATACGCTTCTAATACATTCAGGGTTTGTCAGCGAGCTAGGGCTTTAAACCGCAAATCACGTGCACACACTTCACTGGGACACTTTAGAGACATCAACTGACCCAAATGCATGGATATACATATACCCAATACGTTGTGTATTTTCTAAACGAAAAAGCTCAAATGACACATTTTTACATATTTTAATAACATTTCAATCGATAAAAGAAACACTTTCCAGATGTAGCAGCGTTTTTTGTAAAGTTTATAACACACTTCATTTGTTAATAGTGTGTTAACATTTTCAGACGTGTGTCATATTTCAGTTCGTTCCCTTGTCTTGTTGTTGTATAACTTCTTTTCATTTAGAAAATCAACAAAACAGACGCTGTGCGTGTGAACGTTTTAATGTGCTGTATATAGTGTTTATGAATGACTTGAGGCATATTGGAGCACTTATTTGATGCTTACTATATGCTGTTATCTAAATAAATGAGCTACAACTTTCCAAAACAAACAATGCAATACTTGTATATCCAACACCCCACTCGAATTCACTACAGGCACTACATTTCCCATAATGCCCCAGCATCCTTCCAAAAGCTTGAGTAGTGAACACCTTCGCAGAGCCAGTTTCTTTTGGTTTCGCATGAAAGTATCATTACGTTGGCATCCAAAAAATGCAATTAATGATTAATTCATTTTCTGTCATTTGTCCTTCATTCTTTTAGCAACTCAAATGGACAAAAAAAAGGTACAAACTATTTAGAATATTATTGAAATGTTACGTAAATGACCATTAGGATTTTGGGTATGTAAACCTGCACAAAAACTGGTTCATTATACAAATTCTGCAAAATCTGTTTTTACCCCATGTAACTGTTGTGTGTCAGATTGTGGGCGTGGCCAGCAGATTACACAGAAACCTTTCTACATGCTTTTAAGACAATAAGAGCTCCAGCAGCCTGATGAGAAAACATACATACATAATCCATGTCAGAGCCGGGCGATAAAACATGCTTACCCAGTGGCGACAAACCAAAGGCTGGGCAAACAGTCCAACAGCGAGTAATGCAAAAGGAATGATAACGACATTTTGATTGAATTCAAAGTTGTCCACGGAAGAAACGTAAGCGTGTCATAAATCACATCGTTTGACAGAGGTTGCAAAATTTGTAAAGGTAAGAAATTTTAAAGCATAAACCTATGAGCCTGAGCAGCCCGGAAGACTATTTTTCTGAAGGTTTGTGGACTGATTAGTAATTGAAATTAAACATGTATTTATTTAGAGGAAAGAGCATCAGTTTAAATAGATTGTTTAATCTTATTTGGTTGAACTTAACAGCTTTCCTTTTCAAAAGAACTTTCACATCACAAATATACATTATATTTTAGTATTATATATGAAAACTAATATTGTAAAATGCAGCATTTACTTAGTTTATATTGCGTGACGACGTATAGCAAAAATATAAAATGCACAAAACACTTTATTCAGCTCTCAGACGTCTGACATCACAACAGACCTATAAAACAGTAGCTACAACGTTAACTTAAACATACTAATAGATGTTTCCACAGAGCACACAAAATGGAGTCTATTTGCATTTACTTTCATCCAATACAAAATGACTCGATCCAGGATTTTCATGAAGTGTGATTAAATTAATAAAGTATATTCATTCTAACGTGGCATGAACCATTAGTTATAAAACAGTAACAGTCCAATTTAACAGTCAGTCATGGTGCATTGATTAAGGCACTGGACTGTGGTCCAGCAGGTCCAGGGTGCAAAGCAACCCACTATTGCTCAGACTGTACCCTGTAAGACTGTATCAGCTGTAAGCCGCTCTGAATGAGAGCATCTGCCAAACAGCTGAATGTAAATTTACGTCCCCCTAGTGAAACTGGTCAAACCTTTTTAAAGCGTTAACGTTTCATCATTCAGTCCAACATTCATTCATTTCACCCCCATTATTTCAGCCTTCATTGACAGTTAAAAGCAGAAACCAGAACTGCAGGACCAGCCAGAATTGTCCAAAGGTAGCAAGTACAGTTGAAAAAAGGAAAATATGATTTGTGGTGAAATATTAAAAACATTTTAGTTATACAATTGAAATTCCCTCTCGTTAAAACAGTGTTGGGATCTACAGCCGACCGATAAAGTCCGGGTTGCGGATATGATCAATCCAAACTGCAGTAAATCCATATGGGCCCATGTTGTACAGGGGCAATAAAAGCCTTCAGTTTTTATGAGTCTTGTTGTTACAATAGCTTGTCCCTAGGAGGGCAAACTTCAACTCCAACACCGTTGGCACATGTTTTAGGAGGTATTTATTCAAAACATTTTATAGATGGCATGTTATTCATGTTTTCCGTTCACACCATATTTTTACTCAAAGACAATAGAATTGTGACTTACTATTTATATAAAATTCCATTGTGTTCAACCCACAACACCATTTAGATTTTAGTTTTGGGGTAAAACAAACAATTCTATTTTTTTTTTTTTTTTAAATCTCCAATTGTTTAATTGTTTTTCAAGTATTGTACTGTGCAAAGTTCCTTAGGCCACCATTAGTTACTAGGTCATTGTTTTTAGCAATGGTATAATGACCATTTAATAATTATTTCTCAGTATCTTTATTAACATACTAAGTAAGGTGATTTTTTTTAAATGGTGTTTCTTTCCTAACACTTGCACAAAAGAAGCATCTGGCAGCTTCATCGGGATGCCAAGTTGATCCTTCTTCAGTCCGAAGACGCTTAATCAGGAACTGTCTTTTTTGAAGGGTAGCTGTCATGGAACCACTTTTTCAGAAGGGGAACAGGGTGAAAAGGCTACGACATGGAAAGACTGGAATGAAGATCAGTGGAAAAGAGGATTATTAGAGGAAGTCCAAGTTTGAAATATTTGGGACCAATCATGGACAATATGTTCTTTATGATCACTATACCATTGTTAACACAACAAAATAATGGTGGCCTAAGACTTTTGCACAACACTGTAGATTGAGATACTAAACTGGATAAATACCAATAAAAGCTGGAAAAACAGGAGTGCAAAACTTCTGACCAGTACAGTTTGTGATGCGTGGAAATATTCTTATCTTTAAAAGGGGGTACTGCAGAAAATGTTTAGAAATCACTGCTCTAGCGTGACTGAGGGTTTCATTCATTTTCATACCTGCTTAATCCAATTCAGGGTTGCAGCACAGGGCAGGAACCAACCCTAGACGGGACTAATCCACTCACTCCCTCCTAATTACAGTCTTTGGAATGCGGGAGGAAACCAGCACCTGGAAGAAAACTACATAAACACAGGGATCTGGGCCAGCAATCGAACCAGGGATTTCTGGAGCTGTGAGGCAACGCTGCTAACCCCTCTGCCATTGTGCTGTCCCAGCTGAAGACGTTCTTGATATTATAAAGAGGTTCACCATTTTCGAGTCCTGTCACCCGACTTCTTGGCTGCTGACCGTTCTCGGACAGGCGAGCGAGAACGAGTTCTCTTTGATTGGTTGGAACGATGGGGGGAGTGGCCTCTTGATTCTGAACTGTGGCGTTTCGATTCAGAACTGGAACGAGAACGCTCTCCCCTGTGCTCACGGTCTTTTTTTTGGCAGCGCCCTCCGTCCTCACTGTGGTGACGCCGGTCTCGATCTTCATCAAACGCCTTCTCGCCACGCCTTCTCGCCGGTTCCCCCTCCTGGCTCCGAGCGAGCTCACGGCACACGGTCCGAAGAGTGTTCAGCAAAAAGCGCTTTTTGTGCCTACCCCAGGGGACAACTTTTAAGCCTGTAAGAGATGCAAACACCTGCTCGAGTTCGATGGAGATTAATTAGGACAACACTGCATTACTTCATGCAGCTTAAGTAAGGAAACAGCACTGAGGAAAGCTCCTGAACGTACCATCCTGGCCGGACCCATGGTCCTCTGTCCACGCACCCTGCCTCGACTGGCCCCTCTTTGAGGAGTTCCTCAACAGCACTTCTGTACACGATAGAAAGTGTGCTGGGGTTATGTTTTATCATGCCACAGATACTCAACATCTATTAATTGTTCCCGCTTCAAGAGACTCAAGCTTGTTCCCTTTGCTACAGTTTGGATTCAGACTACACAGAATTTATTTTTTAAAACTCTCCATTAGATTTAAATTATTTTCCTTTCTCCATTTCCAAAGGACGTCTGAAATAGACATGCAGTGTCCTCCACCCCTCCAAGCTTTTATATTTTACTCTTCCTGGACCAGGCTGTCGGGGCTCTTGGCACCATTCTGCAGAACACAGGACCCCAATCCTTTGGCTTTTACAGTGCTGAGGATGATCCCCTGAACCAGGCCCTTTCTCCTTCACACAGTCAGTCGTGTCTGCACTTGGTGCCCAATCCAATCAAAAAAGCTACCAACTTGAACCCGGTACGTGCGGTGGTGTCCACACCTGCACACCCGTAAATTTATTTAATTACTTCAAATATATGCACAGCACTTAAATTTGGTTTACTTTTATTTTATTTTCACACACACTTACTCCAATTCAGGGTCCGCGGGGATCTGGAACAAAACCTTGTACAGGGTGCCAATCTGTGGCAGGCACCACACGTGCACAGTTTTAGAGACAAACCCCATGACCTAAACACGCATGTCCTTTTGATTGCGGAGGAAACTGGATACCAGAGGAAACCGCAAAGAACACAGGGAGAACAATGCAAACTCCAGAGAACCGTTTTTCCAGGGCCCGGAGTCGAACCATGGCTCACTGCTAAAATTTTAACATGATATCTACAGTACATGTTTTATCCAACCGTATTCTGACTTAGTCCCGCCTACTGACATATGATTGGCCTTTTGGTCAGATTCATAACCAATCAGCTGAGAACACTTTCAGCACTGGCCAATCTAATAAGTGGCATATCAGAATACGGGTGGGGAAAACAACTCTATTGCTCTTGCACACAAACGCACCTACAAATTTGTAAGCATATAAACAGAATTTAAGCGATGTCACCAAAAGTGTTTTTACGCAACTACTTAAATGCAACTCTCTATTTTTCACTCTACTTTTAAGCAGTTATGCTACTGTTTTCTGCCATAGCCACATAAACATCAACCATAACAACCACCATAGCATAACAGCGAACTAAAATAAAATAGGTACACTGAACTACCTGTCTGAAATAGAAACTAACTAAGATACCCTAATTATATCAAGTCACCATGCATTAATCAGTAAGTCACGTCAGCCCTAAAGCTATAAAAAGCCTATCAGCTTGGCAACTGAACCTGGTTTTAGATTTTTGTTTAATGCAAATAAACGTTACAAATCTTGACTATCATCATTTATAAACAAACCACTTACCTTTCTAATTCATTATCACCCATATTCATTACAAAAAACACACACGGTACTAAAATCCTTTTAATAACGAGTCATTTCTCTTAAACTCCAAACTGCACCCCTGAGGACCCGTATAAGACCCAGTAACAACGTACCGCATACTACCGTACTAAATAGTATGCACAGTTAGTACGCTTCGAATTGTGTCGTTACCTTGTTCGAATACTACGTAGTATGCAAGTCTAGAACGCAGACGCTGTGCTCTCTAATCGAAGTGATTGTAATTTACAATTTGCTACAGTAACGTTAGCAATAAGTAAACATATTTGAGGGCACATGCAATGGTTTGTTAAGTCAAAATGCTAAAAAAATAGAAAATACGACTATTTAATTTTAATCAGGCACAGAACAGGACAGATTAGTAGGCTTCGACCACGTGCAACATGCGATATGTGTAATATCACAGTGGCTTAATAAAATCGAAATATATTTTTTTTTTTTTTTTTTAAAATAAGAAAAACAATACTAAACACGATAAAGATCTCAAAGTAATAATATTAACCGTACTAATACGACAACAATCGACATAGTATAATAAAAACAGTAATACGATAAGAAAATAGAAATACAAAACAGAATATGACAAGAACTTGTTTTCATGTTTTGATCCTTTTTCTGATCAGCTTCATGGAGGCTCTTCTTCCAGAGACCACAGGACACAATCATAAATGTGCCCTAGATGGAATGTCTATCCATCCGATGAAGAGCTGCAGGGTCACTTAAAGTGCTGGGAGATCCCCTGACCAGCTCTCCTCCCTCAGACATAGTAATCGTGTCTGCATATGATGCCCAACTTGGTCATAAGTCTAGCATCTTTATCAATGGTATAATGGTTAAGCTACAAACAGAAATTACAGGTATATGTTCACAAAATGTTGCAAGCAAAAGTCAGTAAGCTTCTTTGGACTGTAGAACAGTCAACTTGGCATGCTGATGAAGCTGCAAGATGCTGCTGTTACTCAAGTGTAAGGGGAGGTCACACTAAATACTTGCCACTGTAGCCATATAAGCTGTTGTTTCTGATTTGTTTTTACAATTCTAATAAAGAGACTGAAAAATAATTATATATGCCATTATACCAGTGCTGAAATAACAAATTTAATGGTGGCATGGTGGCCTAAGACTTTTGCACAGTACTGTATATGTGTCACCTAATCAAGCTCTAGAGTCTAAAACATGATCACATTTATTTTGCACACTAGAAAACTAATATAATGATCTCGTTATCATGGGGAAACTGGCATTACAATATGTGAATTCAATGGCTGTTTAGGACTTATGTATTACTCACTCAAGTTCTAACACATAATACAATTGTTTATACCTTGATAAAGAAATAGGTCGTTATTACTGGAAAATAAACAAAATGAACTAGTAATTTATGGGAACATATTAAAATGGGTGAATCCATGCCTGTACCGGGCTTCCATATTATTTTCTCAAGCTCTACCACGTTTTGGTTTGAACTTGCTAAAGAGGAAGAACGTAAACAGAGTTATTTTTAATTAGAGAAGAAATCTTAAAACCAGGCAACGCACTGACCAATCACAACGTGGCGAGCTTAATAGGGGCGTGGTTAGTCCGAAAAAGAGGTTAAGAAAAAGGAGCGAGAAACGGGGTCAAAACCTGCCGAGACTCAACATAAGGCATTTTGACGCGCGGATGCGGGGGATGTGAGCGAAATCTTAAACTCTTCCCCCTTTTGGGACTGGGATTTGCTTTATCGTGGAGGAAGATCACGAAGAAGGGTAAAAAATGATTATTACATTACTGACTGTGTGATTTGTATTATGAGGAGGGTGGTTGAATCGGATCTGCTGCTGTACGGACTGGAAAAATTTATGGCTTTTACCATAAATTTTATACTGACCGTAATAAGTTGGGGTTAGTTCTTTATGCTTTATGTTATTGGACAATGCAAACCAATTGGATCATGTAATTATATATATATATATATATAGAGAGAGAGAGAGAGAGAGAGAGAGAGAGAGAGAGAGAGAGAGGCTATTATTTTGTGACAGTCTTCTATCCTTGTATGTTTCCAAATATAACCTTCCATCCTTCCATCTATTCTGTTATAATGCATATCTGTTCTCTGAACTGAGGTCAGTTCTGTCAGTTACTGTTCATCATGCCCACTGACATCATCCAAGGGCATTACAAGTAGGATGCGATTAGATGCAATGAGATTTGACGGCTAACAAAAGCATACAACAACAATAGAAGAGGCTACTGTTGCTCAGTCACACCTGAACAAAGGTGCTTCCAGCTCAGATGTAACGCACACACACACACACACACACACACCCACCCACACCACACACACACACAACACCCCGACCACAGGCCACACAGGTCCTGTGTAATGGAATCTTATTGTGGTGCTGTGAAACTGAAGAGCACTGATGGTGCTTCATGTACAGTAACGCAGAGGGATCGTCGTGTGTGTGTGTGCGCGTGTGTGTGTGTGTGTGTACGTGATGAGATGATGACATGGCTTTGTTATGGGAACAGAGGAGCCTTGTGTCCTCATGAATTATTCATGTGCAGCTGCAAGATAAGACAGAGATGTGCAGTCACACCGATAAAGACTCAGCCGTCTGTTTTTAACCGTGATGCTGGCCACTGATGCTGGTTGCCATAGATACACAGGAAGGTACAGGAGATACAGTCAGATGACTGGTTGCTACCCTGAGGGCTGGACATTATAGTGTTTGATATCGAGGTCGTTATCTGTCTTTGTTATATCAATATGGTGTATTTTTGTGAGTAAATCAGTCACGTGAACAAAAGAATTCACTGGTGGCGCAGCTGTCTAAGACGCCCAGGTTGGGCATCACACGCAGGGACAATTGGCTTTGTTTGAGAGAGTGATCCCTGCCAGCCCAGAGAATGGGCACAGCATCCAGGGCATGCTTAGCCATGAGACAACAAACCTGATCATGGACAAAATGATCTGTTCTTCTACAAGCTGTACCGTTAAGGCAGGTGACTGATAATGTGGTCAGTAAGAGTACAGTGTGTTTAAAAACAAAAGAGTACAGTGTGTTTGAAAACAGAGCATCTGATGTACTCTTACTAACAATATGTGGTCCTGTAGTTGTCCCTTTCTAGTCATGGATAGGGCAGAAGGGGATGAAAATGTGTATATAAACAAATGGTCTACAGTAAGCGGTCCAAAGTCTTCTATATGCTGAAGTTTAATTAATTATAGCAATTTTAACGATAGACATTGTCTCAAAGCTTTTCAAACAGTTGAGTCACTCATAGGTGACAGTTGGAAGAAAGAAACATTGGGAGGAACCAGGTGTGAGGGTGAACCTGATAAAAATACAACGTGGGGCCTGAATCATGGGACAAAATTATCTCCAGTTTGTAACTGTCATCACAAGCTGTAACGCTTAAGGCAAGGTGACTAATAATGTGTCAGTCAGAGTGCAGTGTTTTAAAACAGAGCATCTGTGTACTCATCCTACGATATGTGGCCACTTGTGGTTCTGTGGTGGACTCTTTGTACATATGGATAGGGTAGAAGTGGTTGAAAATGTGCATACAAACAAATGGTCTACAGTCAGTGGTACAAAGTCATCTATGTGTTTAAGTTTAATTAGATATAGCAGTTTCAACAATAGACATTGTGTCAAAGTAGGTATACAAAGGTTGGGTCAGCCACTTGACAATGGATAAGAGAAACTCCTTGAGATGTTTAAGACAGAAACCTTGACAGGAACCAGGTGTGAAGAGTAAACCTGTTAAAAGTGTAAAAGATACAGAGTGTAATCCAGTATCTTACAACAGTATCTTATAATCTACTATTCAAATATTATCCCATGCTTAGTAAAGTGATTCATATTCAAAATGTGTATCGTAGTATCAGTAGTATATACTTCTCATATTTAAGGCTCCTTTGACCAAATTACATTCACTTGTTTCTGGTTATACAAATCACCATTATTCTGAATCGAAGACACGTAAACATCTCATTCATTTTTTAGCCCTTTGTCATGCACACTTAGCACGAAAAAATAATACAAGGCATTCACAGATCCACAGGACCGGAGTATTTCCTATAAACAGATTGTTTTTTATTGCAGGATGCTCAAATGTGAGATGAGTCACCAAGAGTTTTGATTTAAGAATTGCATATCCCACCTTTAAGTTTGATAGATGAGCTCTGGAAGGAGGAGAAATATTAAATAATAATATCTTGTTTCATCTCACTCTCCCTGCTATCTTTGTGCAAAAGTGCTGAGCTTTTTCTCTCAGGAGATCACTTATTGTGTTATAGCCTCTACTGATTTAAAAAACATTTTTAAAGATTGTTTAATGTTTTGTTTTTAGTTTTGCATCACAGTCATTGACTATATTGGAAGCTATCTGAAGTTGGCAAATGTAAACCTTAAAATATAAATAAAATGCATCCCTTCCTTTGGTCTGTCCTCCAAACTATAAAGACATGTTGCTGCAAATTTTACAAACATTGGAAGAAGTGAAAACATTTTGGCAAGTTAGGATTGCAACTTTCCCCCACTAGAGTTTGTGTTATTGATTTTTTTAGTCAGATCTGTTCAGGGTGTGCAGGTGGTTTGTCTTTCTATCATTTTGGGGACTTGCCATTGAAAAAATAGTACTGTAGCTACTTAATGCTACTCCTACGTACCCCTAAGCTCTACCTCAACAAAAAGGATTTAAAGAAACTGCTTTTCTTTTCTTTTTTTTTAAAGCAGTTTTTCTTGTAGGGACCAGTAAAATGTCAACACAGGTTAAAAAATGGCAGATCTTTCTACCCGTATGTAGACATTTGGTCCCCACAATCATGTACAGGGTGTCTATAAATCCCCACTTTATTTTCAACATTGTTACCATTGAACTCACATTGAATCAACATAATGTGAATAAAACCTGGGCTTCATATAATCCAAAAACAGCTTCTCATATGTTGGTTGCAGTGTTAATTTCGTTGATGAATGATTTTCGTCATAGTTTTGTCAACGACACTTTTCTTTCTAACGAAACGACAACGGTGACTACATTAAATTACTGAAAAATGAACAAAACTAGGACTAAATGAATTGACACTTTGTCAACGAAAAAAAACGAGACGAAATGTTTGGCAGAGACGACATCCAATCAGAATTTCAGCATCTAATATTAGCATATGTGGAAAGACGGGATGAGTTGCGTAGCGATCCAATCAGTAAAGCGGTAAGACGCACACATTTGATCTGATCCAGGGCAGATCGTTCGACCAGCCTCTGTACTGTTATTCAGGAAACTAACTCGGCAATGGCAACACTTGTGTGAAACACTTGACTATATGGGCACATTTCTTATTTGTTGTCAAGGAAAACAAGATACTTTGTAAAACTTGTCTGGCGACCATCTCCGGTAAAAACATAACAAACCTGAAACTACATCAGCATCCTGAAACTGCGCTCAAGCTATCCGCACCTAAATGAAGCTAGCTCCTACTTTAGCAGTATTACGGTAGTACGTTGCAAACGCACTCGAAGTTCGTTATGTTGAAGCCAATATTTCAGCGAATAATGTAGGGATTAAATATGTTTTCAGTTCGCGACGTGTATATATTTTACTTTGCCTAAAAAGTCTTAATACTATCTTTAAGGAGTATTCGGATAACATAACTCCGTTTTATACTGTAATTATGAATAAATGCATATAGAGCATGCACATGTATCTGACCTTCTGATCTTACGTTTAGTAAGGCTCATAATATAGCATTTATTCTATTCTACAATATCTCATGAGTGTCCACACCGTGTTTGAAGTTGATTGGTGGAAACTGAGTTTTGGTGACCACTTTACTGTGTACTGTTATTATCAGTGCATGCATATAAACCTGAGCTTATATCTTATTTAGATATAATTATACGTAATTTATTTCAACTTGATTTTATTCTAGAATATCTGCTGAATCTCCACACCAAGTGTGAAGCACTTCTATGGTGGAAATTGAGTCATAACCACTTCAATGTATACTATTATTATCAATGCATGCATGTAGATGTTTCATTTCGTCTAAGTAATGACTTAAATAATTCAAGGGAAATGTTAAAAAAGCATTTACGTATTGCAACCTTTACATGTCATATTTTAGTCAACTGGATCTACTGTAGATTTGGTTAACTGTAATCTTATTGTAATTGTCGACTAAAACTAGACTAAAACAAACAATTCAGATGACTAAATTAGGACTAAAACTAAATTACATTTTAGTCTAGACTATGACTAAAACTAAATCAAAATTTGCTGTCATAATTAACACTGTTTGGTTGGTGAGAAGTAAATTGATTAAAGTGGGACTTACTTTATAGACACCCTGTATAAAACAAACACTGCACAGTGCCAGGGTTACAAACCCACGTCTTACCTACTTATGAAAATTACAGAGTGCGTAATGTGGCTTTCTCTGATGTTGCTAATGAAGAGCTCTACTGTGTGGACAGAATCTTTAGAACCAGTAGTGGGAGCGTCCTTGATTGGCCACTTTATTGTTTAATTTACATATTTTATCAACAGATATTTACCCAATTAATAAATAAACATACGAGTCATTCCTTTGAATGGGTGCTATTTGCTTGTTGTAAAATTAAACTTCATTTTCTGTAGTTTTTCAACACTGAATCTAACAATACACTTATTTAACTATTCATAATGAATATTGGTCAATCTTGGGCAACCTAATTTTTTTTTAATGTTTCTCCCATTAATGTTACTCATATAAAGAGTTACAGGACTGAGTTTTCAGCACAGCATTGGGACACTGAGCTCATTCTAATGATTTACAATAAACAAACAACATCTAAAAATTATTTCAATAACATGATACTAAGTTGAAATTGACCATCTCAGTCAAAATTACAATATCATCAAATATACATGATAAAAACAGAGCGAACTTACTTTAGGTCTTCCCATGGTCTTCAGAAGATCCAGATGATCCACCTTCCTATTGATCTTGTGACTTGTGGTATGATCCATCATTTTCAGAAGTGGGAATATATTAGGCTAACAGGACTGAGTGAAAACCTGGGGACATGACTCAAATATGTACAGCATTTTTAAATAAATGATTATGGATTTCTTATGAAAAAAATATTTAAGATACAGATGGGATATGGAGTGGCACAACAATGTAAAAAGGATTTTAATCATTATATTTCATTGTAAAGTGTAATATTAGAGACTGCTAATATTAGGGACAGCTAACAAATGCTGTTTGTCAGCGTTCTAGGTAGTTTTTATTAATGTTTTAAATTATATACCTTCAATTTACAATTGCACCACTGTGTAGGACATTTTGCTTAATAATAAAATGTTTCTTACAGGTCATTATATTAATTATATATATGTGTAATGTCCTGGGGACGGAAAGGGCACCCATTCATGGAATGGCTCATATATAATTAGTGCAAACCTAAACCACTATTATACAGTGTTGTGAAAAAGTGTTTGCCATCTTCCTGATTTCCTATTTTTTTGTATGTTTGTCACACTTAAGTGTTTCGAAACATTAAACCAATTTAAGTATTAGTCAAAGACAACACAAGTAAACACAAAGTTTTTGCAGTTTTTAAATGAAGGTGTTTATTATTAAGGGAGAAAAAAATCCAAACCTACATGGCCCTGGGTGAAAAAGTGATTGCCTCCCCCCTCATTGTTAAAACATAACTATGGTTTATCTCACCTGAGTTCACTGTCTGTAGCCACACCCAGCCCTGATTATTCCCACACCTGCTCTCAATCAGAACATCACTTAAATAGGACCTGCCTGACAAAGTGAAGTACACCAAAATATCCTTAAAAGCTACACATCATGCTGAGATCCAAATAAATTCAGGAACAATTGAGAAAGAAAGTAATTGAGATCTATCAGTCTGGAAAGGGTTATAAAGACATTTCTAAAGCTTTGGGACTCCAGCGAACCACAGTGGGAGCCATTATCCACAAATAGCAAAGACATGGAACAGTGGTGAATCTTCCCGGGAGTGGCCGGCCGACCAAAATTACCCCAAGAGCACAGCGACGACTCATCCAAAGGGTCACAAAAGACCCCACAACAACATCCAAAGAACTGCAGGCCTCATTTGCCTCGGTTAAGGTCAGTGTTATTGCCTCCACCATAAGAAAGAGACTGGGCAAAAATGGCCAAGACGAAAACCACTGCTGAGCAAAAAGAACATTAAAGCTGATTTCATTTTTTTTCCAGAACACATCTTGATGATCCCCAAGACCTTTGGGAAAACATTCTGTGGACTGACGAGACAAAAGTTGAACTCTTTGGAAGGTGTGTGTCCCATTACATCTGGTGTAAATGTAACACAGCATTTCAGAAAAGGAACATTATACCAACAGTAAAATATGGTGGTGGTAGTGTGATGGTCTGGGGCTGTTTTGCTGCTTCAGGACCTGGAAGACTTGCTGTGATAAATGGAACTATGAATTCTGCTGTCTACCAAAAAATCCTGAAGGAGAATGTCCGGCCATCTGTTCGTGACCTCAAGCTGAAATAAACTTGGGTTCTGCAGCAGGACAATGATCCAGAACACACCAGCAAGTCCACCTCTGAAGGCTGAAGAAAAAACAAAAATGAAGACTTTGGAGTGGCCTAGTCAAAGTTCTGACCTGAATCCTATTGAGATGCTGTGGCATGACCTTAAAAAAGGCTGTTCATGCTCGACAACCCTCCAATGTGGCTGAATTACAACAATTCTGCAAAGATGAGTGGCCAAAATTCCTCCACAATGCTGTAAAAGACTCATTGCAAGTTATCGCAAACGCTTGGTTGCAGTTGTTGCTGCTAAGGGTGGCCCAACCAGTTATTAGGTTTAGGGGCAATCACTTTTTCACACAGAGCCATGTAGGTTTGGATTTTATTCTCCATTAATAATAAACACCTCCATTTAAAAACTGCATGTTGTCTTTACTTGTGTTGTCTTTGACTAATATTTAAATTGGTTTGATGTTCCGAAACACTTAAGTGTGACAAACATGCAAAAAAAAAAAAGGAAATCAGGAGGGGGCAAATACTTTTTCACACCTCTGTATGTGAGTGTAATCCAACTTTACTTTCATTTTACGTTTTATTATGATTATAATTTATTGTATTTTTCAATTGTCATTTAGGAAATCCATAAAATATTTGCATATTGCATAAGATTATAAGTAGTTTGACAAATGATTCCTGGAATGTGCAAAATGAGTTCAAGAGCTGAATTTTACATTGTGAGATTGAATTGTGTGCTGAGTCCGTTTGATTTGTGAGGTTTCAAATCGGGTGTTTGTTACCATTTGAAAATACACAAGATAACATGTTGAATATTAGAAGCAATCTCCAGGAGTATCGTGATGTTTAATCTAATAAGTAATTCGGTCCTTCTTCCATCCCTTCCATCTCATTTCCAATTCCATTTTCATGAGCTTATTAAATTTTGTGTCATTAATCAAGTGCCATGCTTTGGACGGCTTGCTTTCTCTGTGTCTGTATTCATACATCTCTTACTTTGTCTCTGGCTTTATCTGTATCTCATTGCATCACTCTCTTCTTGCCCTCTCAGACACCCATGGAGCGGACGACCTCATAAGCAGTTACTCGACTGTGCAGTCTCACGATGGGCAGCCTGGGCGAAGCTGTCGACGCCAGCATGGTTAGCGAGGCTCTGCTGGAGGCGCTGTGTCCGGAGTGTGGGCAGATCCACCGCGCTTGGGAGAACCACCTGTACAACTACAGGCTGGAGGTTGACGATGACCTGGTGTGTCACATCTGCCTGCAGCCGTTAGTGCAGCCGCTGGACACGCCCTGTGGCCACACGTTCTGTGCACGCTGCCTGCGCAGCTTCCTGCAGGAGCGCGACTTCTGCCCGCTGGATCGAGCCAGGTTGCAGCTGCAGGGCTGCCGGCGCTCCAGCATCCTGGTGCACAAGCTACTGGATAAACTGTCGGTCACGTGCCCGCTCACACCCGCCTGCTCGCTCAGCATGCCACGCTGCGACCTGGAGGCCCATCTCAAACACAGGTAGGCATGCACACAGCATCTGGTCTGAGCGGATACAGGACTGTGCAGTTTTGTGTGTTAATGTGTGTTGAACTGGTACGATTGGATCAGACACTGCAGTGCTGCTGGAGTTTTAAACCACTGTTCACTCACTGTCTACTTTATTAAAGACATTCACCTTATTGCTCCACCTTGTAGATGTGTAGTAGAGTCAGTAGTAAAGTCAGAGACAGCAGCTCATCTGTTGCTGTAGTTTGTGTTCGTCATCTTCTAATCCTTCACCAGAACTCACAGGACGCTGGTGGCTGGACATTTGTGGTTGGTGGACAGTTTAGAGTTCAGCAGTGACACTGCAGTGTTTAAAAACCCAAGTAGCACTGCTGTATCTGATCCAATCGTACTAGCTCAACACACACTAACACACTGCCACCACATCAGTGTCAGTGCAGTTCTGAGAATGATCCACCACCCAAATAGTACCTAATCTGTGCCGGTCCTGTGGGAGTCTTGACCATTAGAGAGAATAGTAAAGAGGACAAACAAAGTATGTAGAGAAACAGATGGACTGCAGTCTGTGAGGTAGTTAACCATTATGACAACTTATGGCATCATCTGGACTCTTTAAGCTGCTGCTGTTGTCTTGTCACTGTGTTAACATTCAAAATCAGCCACCTCAGATGATGTCACCAGTCCTGCCTAGTGATTTATCAGCTTAGGTTCACCAGCCTTACAATCTCCACTGGAACTGTGTAAGACTCATGCTGTAAAATTGCTGCCTTGCTTTCATTACAGCCCTAAAGCTCGGCTACACAATCTTTCACCCTCAACCACACACTCAAAACCTGACACGTGTAACATCGAGGCATCACCGGTTGTGGTCACGTAATAACTGCACACCTGGCCACACTACGAGGAGCACTGAGACTACTGGCTCCCGGCGGCAACTAGGTCATCCGGTAGATTCACAAAACATCTCTGTTACTGACAGACCTCTATTTTCCAGAGGCTGGGATTGAACCAGAGAGTTGCAGAATTCGAATCTTTGAAAGTTGGGGATGTTGCTGTCTATAGAGTTTCTGGTCCTTGTCTGTATCCACCGGATTACCTCGTTGCTGCCAGGAACGGTTCCTGAACCAAATGCTCCTTAGGGAGAGAACAGGGTCTGAGGTTGTCACATGCCCAGACCAGTGGTCACATACAAACACGACACATTTCAAACACATGGTTCTGTAATTTACATCTTGTTCACAGAGCCAGTGCACAGTACAGCATAAAAAATTCACAAGTATTACGCAACCTCTATGCATGATCCCATTTCTGCAATTCTCTCGAGGCCTGTGATGTTTGCTCTACACCCAGAGCGTACAGAAGTGCACCACTCAAACAAAGCATCTGATGTACCCGAGTTCGAGAGCCATCTAGGCAGTGCACTTACTCTTCTTGAGAATTGTATTTTAGTGAAAAATCCCAGCTGAAGCGTGAGCACATGCTTACTGGAGTGTACAGGCCGGCGATGGAGCGTCGCTCTCACGTGCACCCTACGTTCGGAGGGACGTGATTTCTGTTCTGATGTGAATAAGTGGGGGACGGGATCAATCCTTGTGCTTTCTCAGGCCAAGCCGGGCCTGATCTGCCATCCCATCAGGGGATTATTCACCGTTTAGTCATGTGACAGGAGATTAGAGGCACTCCTGAGGCATGTGTTGGCTGACTGCATGGCCGTGTCTTCTGCAGCCATGCTGGGAAACTTCAACTCCAGAGAGCTTTTCAACTATTTCTTCTGTGAGACTGCCAAAGGCAACCCAGGATTGTGGTGAGTGCTAAACCCGAGCAGTTTCTAGTTCAGGTGGTGAGTGGATTTTGGGATTAGTTGTTTGTCTTCAGGCTGAACCGAGTGCCTAGATGCACTCAGGTTTGGCTTGGTTTATGGCTGGCAGGAGTCCTTAGTGGTTCATGCCAAGCATCTTTGGCTAAGTGGTTTGGATTTGGATGGAGTTTGGATTGATCCTGGCAGAGGACGAACTGTACACCTTCTGTATGAGATCTAGTGTGCCTAATCTATTTTGGTATCTTCCTCACATGTACCTCTGTTGAAAAAGGTACATAATGCAACCAACACTTAGAGATGAAAGCCAGGGTCTGTGGTAGCCAAAGCATATTGAAAGTAAGATCTTTAGAAAAATACAGAACCATGATTGACCATTAAAACCATTCATTTTCTTTGCAATAAAAATAACAATAATCATAAGAAGAAGAAGAAGAAGAAGAAGAAGAAGAAGAAGAAGAAGAAGAAGAAGAACTCACCATGAGGTTTAAGGGGATTACTTTTAAATAAGCAATGTGTGTAATCTCTGTTACTGACGCCATGGCTCCAGAAAGTGCTCAAAGCAAGGCACCAGAGATCACTGGGGATTTACTGTAATGAGCTCTGATTAACCTGCAGAGCAATAATGAGCAGCTTTTGTTCTGTAATATCCTCTTGAATTCCATTAGCAGAGCTCTGAATCCAGCAGCTAATTGTCAGTTTGTCAAACAGTGTGCTTGTAAATCGTTGCTATTCTGACTCACGGTACAATAAAAATATTTGTAAACTTAGACTTTCATTGAAGGAACAATAAAAGGTTAGCAAATTTTTTATTTAGGGTTTAAAAATGTCTTATAAATCACTGATTGTGGTTCCGCTGTCATGCAGTTATGACCGGTTTGTTACCTTAAACTCCCCATATGGGCACAGACTCTGGACTTTGTTCCAGCCTTGGTGATAGATACAGTAGAGTATAAGTTATGTTTATATTGTGCAAACTATAACCTTACAATATACAGATGGCTCTTAGAACTTGATGTTACATTTACAGTGGGGCAAAAAACTATTTAGTCAGCCACTGATTGTGCAAGTTCTCCTACTTAGAAATATATATGAGAGATGTCTGTCATTTTCATCATAGGTACACAAAATGAGGAAAAAAATCCAGGAAATCACATTGCAGGATTTTTAAAGAACTTAATTGTAAATCATAGTGGAAAATAAGTATTTGGTCACCCACAAACAAGCAAGATTTCTGGCTCTCACAGACCTGTAACTTCTTCTTTAAGAAGCTCTTCTGTCCTCCACTCGTTACCTGTATCAATGGCACCTGTTTGACCTGATTATCTGTATAAAAGACACCTGTCCACAGCCTCAAACAGTCAGACTCAACCATAGCCAAGACCAAAGAGCTGTCGAAGGACACCAGGAAGAAAACTGTAGACCTGCACCAGGCTGGGAAGAGTGAATCTACAATAGGCAAGCAGGTTGGTGTGAATAAATCAACTGTGGGAGCAATTGTAAGAAAATGGAAGACATACAAAACCATTGATAATCTCCCTCGATCTGGGGCTCCATGCAAGATCTCATCCCATGGGCTCAAAATGATCATGAGAACGGTGAGCAAAAATCCCAGCACTACATGGAGGGACCTGATGAATGACCTGCAGAGAGCTGGGACCAAAGTAACAAAGGCTACCATCAGTACACACCCACGCCGAGAGGGACTCGGATCCTGCAGTGCCAGATGTGTCCCCCTGCTTTAAACCAGTACATGTCCAGGCCCATCTGAAGTTTGCCAGAGAGCATATGGATGATCTAGAAGAGGATTGGGAGAATATCATGTGGTCAGATAAAACCAATATAGAACTTTTTGGTAAAAAACTCAACTCGTCGTGTTGGAGGAAGAAGAATGCTGAGTTGCATCCCAAGAATACCATACCTACTGTGAAGCACTGTGAGCGGCCAGCTCTAGAAGAGTCCTGGTGGTTCCAAACGTCTTCCATTTACGAATGATGGAGGCCACTGTGCCTCACTGGGACCTTCAAAGCAGCAGAAAATTTTTCTGTATCCTTCCCCAGATTTTTTTGCCTCGAGACAATTCCTTTTGACTTCATGCTTGGTGTTTGCGCTCTGACATGCAGTCAACTGTGGGGACTTTATATAGACAGGTGTGTGCCTATCCAAATCAATTTCCAATCAACTGGATTTACCACAGGTGGACTCCATTTAAGCTGTAGAAACATCTCAAGGATGATCAGTGGAAACAGGATGCACCTGAGCTCAATTTTGAGCTTCATGGCGAAGGCTGTGAATACTTACGTAAATGTGATTTCTTAGTTTTTTATTTTTAATACATTTTCAGAACTCTCAAGAAAACTTTTTTCACATGGTCATAATGGGGTATTTTGTGTAGAATTTTGAGGAAAGAGATTAATTTAATACAATTTGGAATAAGACTGAGACGTAACAAAATGTGGAAAAAGTGAAGAGCTGTAAATACTTTCCGGATGCACTGTAGCTCATCTATCTAGCTGAGCAGTTAAAGCTGAAGGGTCTTGTTCAAGGTAGCTTGGCAAGGTCAGCATTTGAACTAACTAAGAGTTTAACCACGGTTAATATCCTCCTAATATTCCTGTGGATGTCTTCTACACACTCCACTTTCATCTCACTTTAAAGGTGTTCAGTGCAATTTTTGACCACTAGTTGCACTGCAGAGCACTGTAAGAATAAAAGTACACAAAAGTACTGTATTAAATGTTACAGAGATACATAGTACATACAGGTGAGATATACCCAAGGAGATTGGGTCCCTTTTTGAGATTTCTTACTCATCACATTAAGGGAGTTTTGTCACTGTAGACTGTACTCATTGGGGCTACAGTTGTTGTTGTAAGAGACAAACAAGGTTTAGTTTTTTATCATAGAAAACAAACCCTTAAAAAGCTAATTTAAAGTGTGTACAATTCAAATTTAACTTTATTTGTGATAACTGATAAAGGGATGGATGGATGAAAAGATAGACGGACCTACTGATGGACAGATGGATGGATGGAGGGGTTTATATGGATGGAAGGATGGATGTTTGGATAGATAGATAGATAGATAGATAGATAGATAGACGGATGGACGGACGGACGGACAGATGGATGGATGGCCTCAATGAATTGCTGGCTGGGTGGATGGATGGATGGATGGATGGATGGACAGAGGGATGGAGAGAGTTAGATAGATGGCTGGCTGAAAGGGTACAGGAATGGATGGATAAGGTAAGTAGGTAGACAGACAGAGAGACAGATGTCGGATGGATTGATTAAATGATCTGCTTTTGCTGATAAGATCTTAGCCCTGTACAGAACACCATTTTGCAGTGCAGGTTTTCAGCTCTCGGTTCTCAGCAGCTTTATAGCCGTACCTGTTTGTGTACGTGTTTGCAGGTGTCCTGGAACACAGGGTAAGAGGGCAGTTCCGGAGAGCACCCTGTTGGAGAGTCCTGAGGACAGGACCATGGTGACTGACACCACCAAGTCTCCACAGACCGAGCTGAGGGAGAGCATGTCCCCACCCCCTGTTCCCTCCACCGCCTGCAGCAGCGTGCCCATGTGGACAGAAGAGCGGGGGGTAGATAACCCTGCGTTTGAGGAGAGCACAGAGGAAGACAGTGAGTTTCAGCAGTGGGATTGTGTATAACAGTGTATATATATATATATATACACATATATATATATATATATATATATATATATATGTATATATGTGGGTGTGATTGACCAGAGACCTGCCTTTTTAGGTGTCCACGGTTTGGAGCGTGTCCCTCTGCGAGTGAAGCGTCCTCTCAGTAACCCCTGCATCCATCTTCTCCGGACGGGTGGCTCTGCCTCCTCGGGGTGGGAGTTTGTCGAGTCTCTGCCCTTATCAGCAGAAGAGGGTATGACTTTGCTGTTTATTGTTAGCTCCATGCTGTATCTCTGCAGCATATCATGTTGGTTTCAGATTAGTTTTAGTAGCATGGCCAGGGCTGGTTCTTGTTATTGACAGGTGCTGGGATTCTTTCACACAGAAAGAAGAAACTACAGTTTGAAATACTAATATGTAAATCAGTCGGAAAACACAAAGCTAGTTAGGTTAATTCTAGTTGAGTTAGCCAAAGTTTTATGGCCATTAATAAATATGTACATTTTATATATATATATATAAAATCATGTAACCATTATATATCTTATATACGTCTTCTATATCACTTTAACATTTATTATTAATGTATCAGAGATGTTTGCGAGTTGCTTCATACTAGTCAAAGTCAAGTCTCAAGCAGCTAGCATGCAAATCTGAGTAAATACTTCTGCAATAGATAATTTTAGTTCAGCCTTGTTATTAGCTACAACTATTGCTCCTTTGTACAAAAGTACTATGTAAAAAAACTAGCCTTTTATTATCAAAAAATGTTAAGTTTGAAGGACAAAACTGAAGCACTACATGCACTAACTGCAGTGTTAGCAACATAATAGCTTAGTTAGCATAATAGCTAATCCAGCTGAAGTTTAGTAAGGGTTTGTGATCTGTAAGCTTTTAAAACTTCAACTAGATTAGTTGACAAACTAAGTATGCTATCTACATGCTAGCCATTTAAAGAGCACATTTACTTCATGTGGTGTTTCATTCTCTCTGATTTGTGTCGTCACATCATAGCAGAGAAACATGCAAACCATTCCTCACTTACCCGCCTCAGTGTTAGTATTCACATCAGTTTAAGAAGCTGAGCACAGATGTTTACCAGATGCTTCATACAAGTTTGAAATGAGTTTTGAAAATTAGGGATTAGTGCGAGACTGCCAGTCTGAGACTCAAGTCCCCATCTCTGACATCCCTGATTAAAACCCGCACGTGTTGTGTTTTTATGTAACGGCGTCAAGAAGCATGACCGCTTGTGTTTCAAGTTCCATACTACTCCAAGTTGGTTCATGCTGGTTAGTGCTGGTTAGTGCTGGCCTCTTGCTGGTTTAGATGATGAACTCGCATGGTCTTGTTGTCCAAAACACAACATATGCTGGTCTTTGCTGTTGTTTTCCCCCAATCAGGGATGTATATTCATCTTCATACATGGATAAATGATTGAGGTGTCTTTGCCCACCAGGTTGTGTAAAGCTGCCCTCCTTGCCCGAAGGCGAGATCACCACCATTGAGATTCATCGCTCAAACCCGTATGTCGAGTTGGGTATAAGCATAGTGGGGGGTAACGAGACGCCCCTGATCAACATTGTGATCCAGGAGGTGTACAGAGATGGTGTCATCGCTCGAGATGGAAGGCTGTTGGCTGGAGACCAAATACTACAGGTAGCAAAAGCTAGTAGATATCAACAGAATATTGCAGAAAAAATGTCAGTTTGTTCCATGCAGAAGTTGATCATAAGGTTAGTAGGTATGGTTAAAACACCTGTCATCTGGGACCACTACTGAACCCGCAAAACTCGAGGAACTCCGGAGTTCTGAAGGAAGCGTCCGTCAACTGGTAAGGTGAACACAGAGACAGACAACGCAGACCCAGGACAGAACCCGGAAGGAACGCAATGAAGGAACTGACTTGCGATGAAAAGCACCCTCATGTACCCCACAAAGTCCTCACAATGCCACTGGAAACCAACAAACCTCACCTCACCTCACCAGAGGCAAGATACAAACCAGTGCCCTACCAAATGAGCCACTCCAGTTTATATCCCATGTCTGTTTTCTTGAGTAGCACTGTAGGGACAAGAGGACACGGACCCATTTCATCGCCAATCGATGTTGTATTGGCATTTCCTGAATCCAGTTTAGTCCTGGGTCTTTTAAGTCTTCCGAGTTCCTTGAGTCATGGGATCACAATGCTTCACCACTCAAGAAGCTTTGAGGCTTGATTGGAAGTGGGAAGCCCCTGGTGTGACAAACACATAGGGACTGTGTAGCCTAGTGATAAAGGTATTGGACTATGGAGCATAATGTCAAGGGTTCAAATCCCACCTTTGCCATGCTGCCACTGTTGGGTCCTTTAACACACAATTGTTGGATTGTAAGATTGCATCAAGTGTAAGTCGCTCTGGATAAGGGCGTCTGCTAAATGACATGAATGTAAACACAGGGACAGATAGATTATGAAGAACACCAACATGATCTGGAAGAACAGAACACAACAGCCTCACACACTGCAGGAATGGTGACAGTACTCGCCACATGAAACCCGACTACCAACAAACAGGGACCATGCCCTCTGGGCACCACGAGGTGCTCCAGCCCTTAAAAGTGTGTGCTCGGTGTTACTCTATTATTTTGTACGTTCCTGTTCTTTGTCACCGAACCTCATCTGCGCCTGAATCCTTCCCCTCTCCTCCTTTCCTTATAAGACCTGGATCGGTAATTATTGTACGTTCCGAATTTTTGCTGTAGTTACCTTTAATTTCTCCTTGAGTAGAACTGTGCCAGCAAAAAGTCTTATAATTGGTGACTGATTGCCAATGCATCCGGCAGCACGCCTATTTATAGAGCAGAATGACTGCATATTTACAGCTTGATAAATCTGCTCATTCTGCATCTGTTTCAATGTTTACAGGCAGCCCATTCTCATGACCAGAAATTTGAACACTTTATTTACAGATCATTTTATTGCCGCCCTTTTTTTTTCTTCCTCTGTCCTTTCCCAGGTCAACAACGTGGACATTAGCAACACGCCCCATAACTTCGCCCGTTCCACCCTGGCACGCCCATGTGCCACCCTGCAGCTGACCGTGCTTAGAGAGCGACGTTGCAGCGCCCGGCCTCCACCTGTTTCCACCGTGCCCCAGACTGGCGCACCCGAGGGTAGCCCGGCGAGCCTGCGCATCACCCTGCACAAGCGGGACTCTACTGAACAGCTGGGCATCAAGCTGGTGAGGCGCACCGACGAGCCGGGCGTTTTTGTGCTGGACCTACTGGAGGGAGGGTTGGCTGCCAAGGATGGACGCCTGCACAGCAACGATAGGGTGCTGGCTGTGAACGAGCATGACCTGAGACACGGCACTCCGGAGCAAGCTGCTCAGATCATACAGGTACAGAAACCGGGGCTGCGTCCCACTGTCACCATTTTAAGTACAATCGTACACCTGCTGATCAATAGGTAATAATTTATTGTTTTTGTACTGGTTGTTATGGTTGACTGTGGTTTGTCCCTCTTCAGGCCAGTGGAGAGAGAGTCAATCTGCTGATCAGCCGACCTGGCAAGCAGACCATGGCTGTACACACAGGACCAAACTCAGCCCGTGACAGCTGGTGTTACGAACACTTTCTGCCCCCACCACGAACTGCTGTCCCGAGTCCTGCACCCAACCTGCAGCTCACCAGATCTTCCACCGTCAGGGTATGTGTGTGTATAAGCCCACAGGTTTGGGCTGTTACAGAAGCTCTTGGTTTACCTCCAGCTGTTCCTCACTATTAATTACTGCTATTGGCTGGTTCAGTGATGTGATCGATAGTCCTCAAGTAGCAGTGCTGATACTCCGAGTCAGGATCAGTGCTGATTTATGAAGTCATTTTGAATGTGTGTGTGTGGGGGGCAGGACCTCTCTCAGTGTGTCACCTGCAAAGAAAAACATATCACTGTGAAGAAGGAGCCACACGAGTCGCTGGGAATGACTGTGGCCGGGGGCCGGGGCAGTAAGAGCGGGGAGCTACCCATCTTTGTGACCAGCGTCCAACCGCATGGCTGCCTGTCACGAGATGGACGAATCAAACGGGGTGAGTCGCACCAGCATATGGACGGCATAAGAGTCTAAGATCTCAGAATCGTCACTGGTACTGTGATGAGCTTTGTCGCATGGCATTTGCTCTGTGTATATCTTTAAGCTTGCCTCATTCTCCACTCCATCAGGGGACGTGCTTCTGAGCATTAATGGTCAGGACTTGACGTCTCTGAGCCACAGCGAGGCCGTGGGCACACTGAAGTCGAGCGCTGCTTCCAGCTCGGTGCAGCTGCGGGCGCTGGAGGTGAGCACGGTGGACGAGCCGGGCCAGGACGAGGGGCTCTTGCCTCACCACGAGAGCGACTACGACGCCGGCTGGTCGCCATCATGGGTCATGTGGCTCGGTCTGCCCAGGTGAGCGTCGGTGTGATGAGGGACGGTGATGTGAGGCTCTTACGGGAGCCATTAGAGGAATGAGGAAGATGAATTGGGCTGCTTTTATCACCGCAGACGTGAATTCATGAGCGGTCTTTAATAGGATTAGCGAGCGCACTTCTATTTTTAGGACGGCAACAATCGCTCTGATTGGACGCACAAGAATAGCCACTTTAGCTCAGTGAGCAGGGCTATAAATAAAAACCCACCGGAGGAAGTGACGTGGCAGCGTGCCATCAGCGTCCAGCGGGTTGGGTTCACCTACTTATCGCGGATGTCCTTAACTGAACATCCTCAGAGGATAAAGGACACTGAAGTGGATCTATTTCGATTAGGAGGACTTGCTGCAAAGTCTCGGCTCACGTGCGCTGCAGATTTAGGACGTCCTGTTCAGAGCCGCGAAGGGATTAACTGTCAGTTTGCGCCGTTAGATCGTCAGTTGAAAGTGCCATGCTGTAAAACCACAAATCTCTCGCTCGCTCAGGCTAGGGCACAGAGAGCTTTCAGTCTCCTCTGGCTCTCATTCACTCTCTCTCTCTCTCTCTCTTTTTCTTTCGCCATTCCCCTCTCCTGCTCGCCCTTCTGTCTCCTTCCTTTCTCCTGATGTTGTGCCAAAGCATCTTCGTCCAATCCTCCCCGACTCCCCCCTCCTCTCAGTCTGCAGCTGCGCCTTCATCTGTGAGCCTGACTTGCCTTTATTGCTCAGATCCTTCCCTCAAATTATCTACACGACTCTCACGATCCTAAAATGACTGTTTATTATTGTCAGTGAACGCTATGTATTTAATCTATGTTTACGTCACTGCAGTTGTGACCATGGCTACACACTCAACAAATGACTACAGACATGAGGCCCCTCTTTTTCTCTATAGGAGAGCATGCAGTTTAAAAGATGCACTAGTCCTGTGGTTCCCAAAGTAGGGGGTGCAGCAAGGCAAAACAATGCATACATGCATGCGTAATAATTCCACTATAAAGGTGATCTGTCAGGGTATTTTGTGTTGTTCAGTATTAAAAATAAATCCCAGTGGAGTTTGGAAGGGGCTTGGAAACATTCTCATCTACAAAAGGGTGCAATGCAGACAAAGTCTGGGAACCACTGCTCTATTTCATGTTGATTTTCTTGCCCCTCAGCTACCTGCACAGCAGCCACGAGATCGTCCTGCGCCGAAGTCACCCTGGTAGCTGGGGTTTCAGCATTGTGGGGGGCTACGAGGACAACCACAGCAACCAGGCCTTCTTCATAAAGACCATCGTGTTAGGAACACCAGCCTACTACGACGGACGCCTGAAGTGAGTGCACGAGAACTTTTAAGGCATCTTTGCACTGCCTTAATATATTGCTTCCTCTTAGACCATCTTAAAGTGGTACTGTGGTAATGTGGCAGCCTAGCGGTTAAGGTACTGGACTATGGACCAAAAGGTCCAGGGTTCAAATCCCACCTCTGCCAAGCTGCCACTCTTGGGTCCTTGAGCAAGACCCTTAACTCACAATTGTTTGGATTGCAAGATTGTATTAATTGTAAATCGCTTTGGATAAGGGCCTCTGCTAAATGCTTTAAATGTAAATGTTAAAGTCATTGTAATAATTGTAATGACTTTAAACATGAGCTTATGCTTCTCAGTCTAACCCCTCACTTGTCTTGTGCTCAGGTGTGGGGACATGATCGTGGCGGTGAACGGTCTGCCTACAGCAGGCATGAGTCACTCGGCCCTGGTGCCCATGCTGAAGGAGCAGCGCAGCCGGGTGGCACTGACCGTCATCTCCTGGCCCGGTAGCCTGGCGTAGCCACTGCGTCCCAGCCAGTCCAGGCTTCTCAGAGTCGTATCATTCCTGTGTCCCCTCTGCCGTGCCACGGACGCCGTAGTGTCAGTGTGAGTCTCGGATCTTGAACGCTTCACTCGATGCTGAATAAACCAGGCCTTAGAAAACCCTGCCATGCCCATGAGGGAGGCCCCGCCCCCCTGGAGAGCAGCCTTAAGGCCTCCTCATGACTCCGCCCTGCCAGGCGTTTTATATGTAGGTGTTATTTGTGTTGTGTATGCGTGAGTGAACACAAGAGTGTTTGATTATGTGTACAGGTGTTTAATAAATAATTTTCCCATTGACTTCGTTGGTTTGTGTAAAGCAGTTTCTCAATCCTGGTCCTAGCACCCCACTGCTCTGCACAATTTAGCGCTTCCCCTGTTTAAACACACCCACATTAACTCAATAACGGCTTGTTAATGAGCAGAGTAGTTGGATCAGGTGTGTTGGGAGCAGGAAAACACTAAAACATGCAGAGCGGTGGGGCGCCAGGACCAGGATTAAGAAACACTGGTGTAAAGCGACATGGGCCGGATCTCCCCTGGTTCTTACTGAGCTTACCAGGTCTTTAGAACAAGACAGAAAGTAAGGACCAGAACACCTGCTGATTAACCTGCATAGCTGTGATGTGGCATAGTGGTCAGGTTTCTGTCCTGATGTGAAAAACAAAAGTAACAAAAACCACAACACAAAGACTGAAAATTAGACAACATTAAGTAAGGCTAAAACTGAAAAGTTGGGTCTTAAACACAATGTTTGCTACGGTTTCTTTTTTTGCACTTCCCTAATCTGAAAACACAGGTCTATTGCAGTATTTATGGATGGTTGGAGCTCAATCAGCACTTCTGGCCAACCACAGCTAGAATACTTTGTTTAGCTACTTGTACTAAATTTCTTAAGCACAAACTCTAACCATTCATTCTTTTAATACTGGCTCAGTTTAAATCAGGCTCATTGTGTGGAAGCAACCCTACACAGGGTGCCAGTCCATCAGGGTGGTTGTCACAGACTTTAGAGATGCGAAATAACCCAGTAAGTCTTTAGAATGCATAAGCTGGTGTATGCAGAAGAAACCCTCGAAGACACTGGGATGACATTCACACAGGAGTCCAAGCCAGGATTGAACCAGAGGATCTGAGAAACAACTGTGCCATCCCAAAAAGCCTACCAGTTTTGGCTAATGGTTCAGTTCAGTTCTTTTTTCTAAACTTTTGTTTTATTTAACACCGCATCAGCATTAACAGCTAGATTCAAAACAGAAGGTTATATCAACACTAGTCATGAGAAATTGAGTGACCTGTCAACCTAATGCATGTCTTTGGAATGTGAGAGAAACCAAAGCATGCAGCATAAAGCCACATGGATACAGGGAGAACATACAAACTCCACAGGCAGAGTAAAGATGCCAGCATGAAACCAGGAACCTTGGAGCTGTGGGTGCAGTCCAGAGCCCATTTCTGCCCAGTTTTGATAAGATGGTCTTATGATTCAATTAAACTGCTACACGATTACTGTGGAAACCATTAACAGCTTTAAAAACTGAGGTTTTGAACATTCAACACAAGACCAGAGTTGCAGAGAGAAGTGAATTTATTTTATTTTTTGTGTGTTCCCCAAACTTAAATCTGAATAGCAAGGTTTAGCTAGGGCTATGATACTTTAGGAGAAGGAAAATAATCCATTGGCTTTTCTTTAAATATTCATGGCTTCAGGGCGCCGACTTGTTCAGAGATACTTTCTGCAGACGTGCAGACAATTCAGAGGCATTTGAAACATTGGCTTTTGATTTGCGCTTCTTGTGTCTCGGTTTGGTTTCCTTCTGCAGACCAAAAAAAGTATATACTTTAGGTTTAAACCATTAGCCTACAAGTGAATTAAAATCTGATTCAAATAATGAAGTCAGCCTAACAAGTACCAATAAATCATGACCAAACAACTGCTTACACTTAGACAAGTGAACAAATCAGGGTTTGAGAGCCAACATTGTTTCCATACACTGACTGTTCAAACCTCAACCACTGGAGCACCGCATGTGGGAATTGAGTCATTTCAATAAATAGAGGTATAATTAACAAAACTAGTGATTAAGGAGATTAATGGCGATTACAGTACAATGAGCTTTACATGGCAGAGGATGGGCAACTGGTGTGCACACAAGCCAGACCTAATCATGTCTTCATAATTAAGCACAACTGAGTTTATTTCAGGAAATACTTGGCTGTAGTTATGGCATACACTTGACTACACCAAGTCCATTAGAACAAAGGGAAATTAGTTATGAATTAGGGAGCACCAGCAATATACATCAAGTGCAAAAGTTCAGTATTTTCCCAGGTGAAATCTATTTGGGGGAGGATAAAAATAAATAAATGAATCAAAATTAATAAAAAAAAAAAAAAAAAAAAAAAGGGGCCCACCCACCTGCAAGGCTCAGGCTTAACTTTCAATAACAGGCTCAACTAACCATCATCTGTCCAAATCCCATCCATATGACAGCATACATTAACAGCAGAAATTAGTAGAGGATTTCTAAAAGCTACAATTTAACCAGTCTCAAGTGGGTGCTTATAAAGTTCCTCTTAGATCAGCATCCTCTCTACAAAGTACCATGACCCGAAAGCTTGCAATCACTTCATGTGTCAAGTTGCAACATTACCTGCATTTTCTTCTTCTGAGGGTCATGTGCCACAGCATGTCGCTTCAGACTTTCCTATAATTTAAACAGTTTTTAATGCACGCATCAGTTTTAATGTGCAATAACCATCACTCGGTGCCAGTCCTCACCTTCATGGCAAAAGCTTTTCCGCATCCAGCATAATCGCACACGAACGAGCGCAGGCCCTCATGAAAGGACAGAATGTGATTCTGCAGGTTGAAGTGTGTGGTGTAGGTTTTCTGACACCCCGCCCTGGGGCAGTTAAAAGTGCGTCGAGGACCCAAGTGCACAAACTGCTGGTGCTTCTTCAGGAACCAAGCTTCATGGAAGACCCTCGAACAACTGTCACACTGCAAGGTCTCTAAAGAGAGGCAGGTTAGAGCTGTGTGATAGCAAGACCTTAAACCACAAGTCTGGATACCTCTTGCCACATTACACATTAGCACGGTATGGCTATATTGTTGGCATAGTATAATTACATACATACTGTACCCGTGGTCAAAAATATTTAGAGTCAGCCACTGAGTGCAAGTTCTCCTACTAAGAAAGATGGTCCTGTAATTTTCATCATAGGTACACTTCAAACTAAAACAAAATGATGGGGGGGGGGGTCCAGAAAATCACATTGTAAGCTTTACAAAGAATTTCATTGTAATCATTGTGAAAATAATTATTTGGTCCACCCACAAACAAGCAACTTTCTTCTCTCAGACCTGTACCTCCTTTAAAGAATCTCTTCCTGTCTCCATCGTTACCTGTATTTGGCACCCGTTTGAACCTCATCTGTAATACAAGACAACCTTCCCACACCTCAAACAGTCAGACAGACTCCAAACTCATCCATGCCAATACAAAGAGCTGTTGAAAGGACACCAAGAAGAAAATTGTAGACCCTGCACCCGGCCCTGGGAAGAGTGAATCTACATAGGCAAGCGGTTGGTGTGAATAAATCAACTGTGGGAGCAACGTAAGAAAATGGAAAACATACAAGACCACGGATAATCTCCCTCAATCTGGGGCTCCACGCAAGATCTCATCCCATGGGGTCAAAATGATCATGAGAACAGGGAGGAAAAATTACAGAACTACACGGAGGGATCTGATGAATGACCTACAGTGAGCTGGGACCAAAGTAACAAAGGCTACCATCAGTAAGACACTACGCTGAGAGGGACTCAGATCCTGCAGTGCCAGGTGTGTCCATCTGCTTAAGCCAGTAAACGTCCAGGTCAGAAATTTGCCAGACGGCACATGGATGATTCAGAAGAGGATTGGGAGAATATCATGTGCTCAGACGAAACCAAAATAGAACTTTTTGGTTAAAACTCAACTCGTCGTGTTTGAATGCTGAGTTGTATCCCAAGAACACCATACCTACTATGAAGCATGGAGGTGGAAACATTATGCTTTGGGGCTGTTTTTCTGCAAAGGGGACAGGACGACTGATCCTTGTTAAGGGAAGAATGAACGAGGCCATGTATCATGAGATGTTAACCCAAAACCTCCTTCCATCAGTGAGAGCATTGAAGATGGAACGTAGCTGGGTCTTCCAGCATGACAATGATCCCAAACACACCGCTCGGGCAACGAAGGAGTGGCTCCGTAAAAAACTTTCAAGGTCCTGGGTGCCTAAGCCAGTCTCCATATCTCACCCCATAGAAAAGTGTGGAGGGGAGTTGAAAGTCCTGTTGCCCCAACACTCACTGCTCAGAGGAGTCTGCATGGAGGAATGGGCCAAAATAAATTTTTTTTCCCCTCATTTTTCAGCTCATAGTTGGTTACCCATGATGAAAATTAACAGACCTCATTTTTACTAAGTAGGAGAACTTGCACAAATCAGTGGCTGACTAAAATTTTTTGCCCCACTGTTGTGTGTGTGTGTGTGAAGAGATATATATATATATATATACACACACACACCCACACACACCACAACCCACACACACACACACAACACACACATCACACACACCACACCCCACCTACACACACACACATACACACACATACACACACATACACACACATACACACACACATACACACACACATACACACACATACACACACACATACACACACACATACACATACACACACATACACATACACACACATACACATACACACACATACACATACACACATACACATACACACTTTTGCTTTTATATGACGTAAAAAAAAATTCAAGAAGTCTAGTCAAGTATGGAAAATGCATGTCATGACTTCTCACCACATCAGCATCGATGGCTATTGCCCCTCCAGCCAGATGGGGCACCAAGCACTACAGCAGGGATCCCCTACACACTCCAATGGACTGACACTCATCAGGTCACATGCTTGCCTGTGTCCTTTAAATTCCATGATATGCCTCAAAGCTCAACCATTACAGCTGTTAATTTTGTCAAATTTCGTGTCAAGTTTCTACAAGTGTTCGCAATAATTAGCACTGGTCTAATATCTATTGTTCTAGCCCACCACAGCAGGACCCATGTTTGAGTACTGGCAGTGCCTTCTGGGTAGGTGAGGCTTAATATGCAGACATATGATTGGCTATGCATGAGGGAAAGGAGACTGGTCAGAGGATTATTCCTCAGTGCTGCAATAGCAAAACCTGCAATGGACTGGGATGTGCCAGGGCATGCTTACACACATGCCCAAGTGTTCTGTAGAAATGGGTTCCAAAGCACAAAAACCCTGACCAGGACATGTGTGGTTGAAATATGAAGGTAAAAATATAGCATCAGTTTTCTTAAACAACCTTAGAACCAAAACCTTACCCCTGTGCTCCATTTTCCTGTGTAACTGATATTCATTCCACGTTTTACCCTGGAAGGTACAGCCTTCCTGTGCACATGGATAACCTAAGACAAAAGTTTGCAGTTCGTGAATATACAAGGTGAATTGAATGCAGAAAGTGGAGAACATTTAACTTAAGAAGAAGAGAGAAAAAAAAAAAAAAAAAAAAAAACTTACCATCATGCACTTTCTCATGTTTTTTCAGAGCTTTGGCAGTAACAAATTTCTTCTCACAGTCTTCATGCTGACACCTGGAAGAGATGCATAAGCAAATAAAGTGCAGTATATGGATAAAAGTAGTACAACAACCTGAGACAAACACTTACTCGTAAGGTAACAGGTTTGTGTGTTCACACTTGTGAGCCTTCAGCTGTCTGTTCTTATTAAACTCCATCCCACATCCTTCATGGTCACACTGGAGACCAAACAAGGAAACAAATACTGTGTACTGATGTTATTTATACAGCACTCACTGTCCAAAGAGCCTAACCCAAATGAGCAGTGGCATTTAAAACTCAACGCATAAAGTTCAAAAGCTGTTTGCTACACTCACCACATAACGTCTCTCCTTGTGCTGGTGCACACGTGCTACATGGTTCTTCAACCCAGCACTACTAGAGAAGCTCTCAGTACAGCCATCGACTGAGCACCTGCCAATCAGGAAAGTCTAAGAGGTGCACCGTAGTCCAAGGCTTTATCTTACCCAATTTCCAGAGATGGGATGGGAAAACTGACCCAGGGTACAACCAGCTCTGGAGTACGACTAATAACTGAACCATGGCTTGCCAGGGTCTAACAGGAAAAGTAATTTACCAAAAACAGAAAAACCCTTCACAGTAGAGTTGAAACCAACATTGATTCAATTTTCAGTAATTTTCACAAAGCAGTGTGGCAAGATTATAAAATGTGCAAGTAATAATACCAGTGCTAACACAGGGAGCATGATATCCATTTCAGAATAAGAGTCTGTAGCCCATGACCAGTGAGCTAAGGCGGCATTGTATTTGCAGAGTGCATGTGGGATAAGAAACTTGGTGGCATAGTTACGAAACTGGACTATGGCCAAGAACGTGCCAACATGCCACTGTTGGGCTCTTGAGGAAGATTCTTAACCCAGAATTGATTGGATTGTACCTTGAATCAGTTGTACATCACTCTAGATAAAAGCATCTGCTATATGACTAAAAATAGTTAACTGCTGTATTTATTACATTTGATACAAGTTGAAAACCAAGATTACTTTCCACAGAACTACTCTATCTTAAAGATTGACAAGAACAATAAAAGAACTCACCTGTACGGCTTCTCCCCACTGTGGCTCAGATTGTGCCTTGTGAGCTGATACCTGGTACAGAAGCTTTTATCACAGCTATCACAAGCAAACGGCTTCTAAATATCAAAACAGAAGCTGATATCAGAGAGACTATACATGTGGCTTGTAAACCAAGCATACCAAGCTACCCACTCCGTATGCTACAGATTTATGGCAGCTATTTTGCTAAACATGAAAGCTTAAATATGCAGTACTCATTCACAGATTACACCATGGGCATTCAGGCACTGAGTGCTTAGAATAATTCAGTTAATAAAACAAGCTGCATTTTCCCAATTTGTCCAGTCTCATACTTGGCCAGAATAAATCTTAACCAAGCTCCCCAGACTAACCATGTTACAAAACATTATCTCCAGCGCCAAAACCCTGACCATATGACCAGGACATTTTTTCTGATGATGCTTGTGCTGTCCAGATCCCAACAGAATAACAGGAACACACCAAGCACCCTTCAATCACAAAAATTCACACCCACCGCCAGGTAATTCAGACACCTACTGGCATGTTTTTGAGAGGCAGGAAACAAACCACATAGACAATAACCAAAGGCAAGGCTCAAATCCAGGTCTCTTCAGCTGTGCCAACAAATGTACAGAAATAAACAAGGGTCTAAAAGTAAGACTACAACTGAAGTAAATTCAATACAAACCGAACAAACAAAGGCCATAACCACTGACTGAGGATAGCACTGTAAATTAAGCTTTATTTTACAAAAGTACAATTAGTATTGCTCTGTTACAATGGAAAAAGGCTCGTCACTCAGTGGTCACAGCATAACAGCCCCTCAACATTATATAATATCTGTGGAAGGTTATACTAAAAAAATATATATATATACAGGAAGGCAATGGTTACTATTGTAAACAAAGCTTTAACCCTTTCGTTTTGACCCTTACCAAACCGGTATGCTTGCAGTAATGCGCTTCCAGCTTCCATAACTTTGAAAATGCAGCTTTGCAGTTGGCGAAGGAACATACAAAGCTCTTACTGAGATCTTTAAAACGTTCACCCATTGTAAGGACCCAGTTGCGGTGTGTTGTTTTTTGGTTTTTGTTTCGTTTTTCGGTTTTCTGCGGTCTGTGGCAATTCAAAAAAAATTTGCCCGACGACTTTAAGCCGCGCGCGCTTTCTGTATTTATAGCCTTGGGTTGTACCATATGCGGACAATTAGGGTACCTACGTTAAACTTGGGGACTTATATAACGACTAGACATTGTTATAGAACAAAACACGTTTTATTACACAGGATTTACGCCTGCGAAGGTAAAACTTGCGGACTAATTAAGACGCATGGCATTATTAATTACAATAAACTTTGGCTTCTTCCTAATTAGCATAAACCTACCTGGACCAGTCACGTGACACTCTCAAGCCTCACGTTCTAAATCATTAGCTAGTGCACTCTATAGATTTTTGTAAGTGTTTTGCTATTACTGGTGGATTAGTTTTCTCCTTTTCTCCTATTTGTACACAGTTTAAGTGATGTGCACATAACAAACTTTTAGGTACATTAATATTTGCAGCAGTTACTATCTGTAATGTAGGGGCTTCTCCACAGGAAATTGGAGACACATTGGAGGCCTTCTGCAATGGTGCCCTTCCATCTCTGTTCGCATTTGAAACGCATTTGTTTTCTGCCTAACTTTGGTGCAACATCAATAGTGTTCAAATAATGTGTTTGGAAGCTACTTTTGGGAGGGGTTTAATATGAGTAGTATGCGTAAATAATAAATAAAGAGAACATGAAACATAATTTAACTGAATTTCTTGCACTTTCTTTTTATTATTTAACACTGAAGTGCCCTTTTTTCCCCCTGTGTAAGAGCAGCATGCTGCCATTGACCTGTAAAAATGATTGGCGATGAAGGTCTTTGGAATTACCTGACAAGATTAATGACAATATTAAACTGTCAAACTGGCTCCGGCAAAGTCATGGTCTGGGTTTGAGGGCGTGTCTGTCCTGTTCACCCAGTGATACAACAACACCCACATGCACACATACACAGAATTTATGACGCAGGTTAAGACAGTGTGAGTGGTACAGCTTACTGATACGTCTGATTTACAGCAGTCGTGTTCCGTGACTAAGCATGTTCCATTACAAAGCTGGGTCCCAAAATGGGTGTGTTGATCTTTACATCATAATCGGTATTGCAGAAATCTGTCACTTAACGTTTATCTTGCTGTTTGTCACTGCCAGTTTAATTCTAGATTTCTCTATTTCAATGTCTTAATAGAGCGATCCGGACCACCTTACACAAAATGAAGCAAGTGTGAAGCAGCTCTAGCAAGGCTCTCATCATTTTATTCCGACATTAGAAATTTGTCTGTGACAGTGAGAAGTCATTCGGTGTAAGGTGGTCAGGATAGCTGTCTTAAATCCATATTAATATTATCATAAGTTTAAGGTAATGGTGGGCAAAATGACCAAAAGGCCTGCAACTTTACAAGACTGTACAAAAGAAGGAGATGTTGTTGTAGTTGTGGAGTAAGCAAGAGGGGCTACTCTGATGTGCTGTGCATTTGTCAAAATGCAATTAGCAGTTGTGAAATTACATTAGCATAAACTCACCAGAAAAAAAAACTGTATGTGAGCGCACCTTTCCTTAGATAGTCGTAGGGGGCTGCAAGGAAAAAAGGTTGGGAACCACTTGTCTAATGTATGGTCAGCATAAAACTGGTTAACAGATGTTAATGTACCAAAACATGCTTGTTTTTTATTGGTGTTGTGGTACATTACGCCACATAAAGCATTTGGAAACCAAAAAGTGTGCTTACATCCAATACTACTTCCTCTTTCCTCTCCACCTCACTTGTTGGTGGAAGGTTACATTTTCTGGCAGTTCTGATAACCCATGAATTGTCAGGGAGTTTCAAATAGGCGGCTCATCCTAAACCGTTCTGAGGAGCCATTAACCAGTGAACATAGTCTTAAAACATGCATGAATTAGTTGCTAGCCATTTAAATCAGTTATTTCTTCAAATGATGCTAATAGCAAATTACAAGATGTCAGATAAAGGAGACTCTAATTATTCATTAGCTGAGTTACCATTCTCTAAATGTGACCTAGCACAAGCAAATCAGAAGGGATTGATTGTGTTCTAACATGCGATTAAGAGCAAGAGAGATTGGGCTTCTCTCACAGAGGTGCCAGAGAAGCACTGACTCAGAGCGGTTACTGATTGAATGAATCGAGAGTAAATAGACTGAGTGGAAGTGAGGAGGCGGCTGGTGTTCGTGGTGGTGCTGGTGGTGGCGGTAGGGACTGGATGAAAGCAGCCATGCACTACGAGCTCCTTAATCATGCCCGTTTGACACTCACAGATTGAGGCCATCATGCAGTGGGACAGCCGTATCGACCTGGTGTTAGTCATTAACCATAGGGCCAAGCAAACACGGAATACAACGGGCAGACACAGTGCTGTCTTTCCACTTCCTGTCTCTTTCTTTTAAACTCGTACACCAAGTCGGTCTCTATGTTTACGCTTGCGCACATGCTATGGTCAGGAGCGTTTGTCTTGTTGCAAGTTGCTGGTTATCAGGGCACACCATGGTCATTCAGACACAGACACAGATCTATTGATTGTGTCCACATAAGAGGTTGGGACACTGCAGGACTGGATGGGGAGGAGGACACGGAGGGAGGAAATAGATAGCAGGAAGGTTGGCCGAATTGCTAGCTGGGGTCAGATGAATAAACCATGAGAGGATGGACCACACGTCGTCATGTAAAGAATGTTGCTGTGGATTACTGGTACAATCCATCTGAGATGCATATTAAAGGAACTCCAGCTTACCGCAATCATTTAACGCAGGTCTCTGTACTGAGAAATGATTGAACTTTATTTCTTGAATGTCGTTACTTTACTTATAAGTGACATCTTGCTGGTCAGTAGGTAGTGGTAGTTCTAGACCAAGGTGGGCAGGCTGGGGCCAGTGGCTATGTTGGAGGGGCCCCATTACTTTCTACCTAAATGGTTTTGTGGGCTGTGTTGTGTTGAGAGGATGAATTAATTAACTCCCTCCTCTTTTACAGGGGCCATGGGAGGGCCAAGCTTGGCAAAAGGCACTGGCCCCCACTGGCCTCCCCAGAACCTCCACTGGCAGTAGGTTTACAAATTAATACAACATCATGTTTAAACTTAGTATTTACAATTTTATAACCCTCAAAATCAACGTGAAAATAAATTCAGATCAACTTATATGTTGTTGTCAATTGTGTCTCTACTGATTATCTGTCTATTAATCAGTGATAATCTATCATCCCATTCAAAACGACAGATACCCATAGACACAGGGTGCAACGCAGGAACAACCCTAGACAGTGCAACAGTCCATTGTAGGGCCACAGGATTCCTGCAGAGTGGTGCTTGAAGGTTTGTGAACCCTTTAGAATTTTTGTATTTCTGCATAAATATGGCCTAAAACATCATCAGATTTTCACACAAGTTATAAAGTAGATAAAGAGAACCCAGTTAAACAAATGAGACAAAAATATTATACCTGGACATTTACTTATTGAGAAAAATAATTCAATATTACATATTAGTGAGTGGCAAAAGTATATGAACCTCTATGATTAGCAGTTAATTTGAAGGTGAAATTAGAGTCAGGTGTTTTCAATCAATGGGATGACAATCAGGTGTGAGTGGGCACCCTGTTTTATTTAAAGAGCAGGGAACTATAAATGTCTGCTCTTCATAACACATGTTTGTGGAAGTGTATCATGGCACGAACAAAAGAGATTTCTGAGAACCTCAGAAAAAGAGTTGATGCTCATCAGGCTGGAAAAGGTTACAAGACCATCTCTAAAGAGTTTGGACTCCACCAATCCACAGTCAGACAGATTGTGTACAAATGGAGGAAATTCAAGACCATTGTTACCCTCCCCAGGAGTGGTCGACCAACAAAGATCACTCCAAGAGCAAGGCGTGTAATAGTTGGGGAGGTCACAAAGGACCCCAGGCTAACTTCTAAGCAACTGAAGGCCTCTCTCACATTGGCTAATTTTAATGTTCATGAGTCCACCATCAGAAGAACATTGAACAACAATGGTGAGCATGGCAGAGTTGCAAGGAAAAAGCCACTGCTCTCTAAAAAGAACATTGCTGCTCGTCTGCTGTTTGCTAAAGATCACGTGGACAAGCCAATTTTTGGTTTAAAAGAAAAGCGTTATGTTTGGAGAAAGGAAAACACTGCATTCCAGCATAAGAACCTTATTCCATCTGTGAAACATGGTGGTGGTAGCATCATGGTTTGGGCCTGTTTTGCTGCATCTGGACCAGGACGGCTTGCCATCATTGATGGAACAATGAATTCTGAATCATATCAGAGAATTCTAAAGGGAAATGTCAGGACATCTGTCCATGAACTGAATCTCAAGAGAAGGTGGGTCATGCAGCAAGACAACGACCCTAAGCACACCTCTTCTACCAAAGAATGGTTACAGAAAAATTAAGTAAATGTTGTGGAATGGCCAAGTCAAAGTCCTGACCTTAATCCAATCGAAATGTTGTTGAAGGACCAGAAGTGAGCAGTTAATGTGAGGAAACCCACCAACATCCCAGAGTTGAAGCTGTTCTGTATGGAGGAATGGGCTAAAATTCCTCCAAGCCGGTGTGCAGGACTGATCAACAGTTACAGGAATCGTTTAGTTGCAGTTATTGCTGCCACTCACTAATATGTAATATTGGATCATTTTCCTTAATAAATAAATGACCAAGTATAATATTTTTGTCTCATTTGTTTAACTGGGTTCTCTTTATCTACTTTTAGGACTTGTGTGAAAATCTGATGATGTTTTAGGTCATATTTATGCAGAAATATAGAAAATTCTAAAGGGTTCACAAACTTTCAAGCACCACTGTATAAAGATGTATTTCAACAGAAGTAACAGAAGAAAATTCAGGACAGATGATGTGGTTTCATACCAGTATCAAACATCTATTTAGGACAAACCTGGAGAAAAAGAGATTTCACCCCACGGCAGGACATAGTATAACAACCCCGGTGTTTAAATCTTTAACACTCACAGGAATTTGCTTATCAATAACAGACCTACATGTCCCCTGCTGACGGATTGCTTTAGCTCTTGGCTCTGGAAGACCAGGTCACCTGCATTCATCTGCTCAAATATGTGCATCTACCAACACTAGCATGATAGCGCAGCATGTAGCGAGGTTATCTGCTCATTCTCATACATTCTCCCAGAACACACCGATCCTTCATCTTATCGTCTTTGCCTCAGACTCAGGCCTGTGTGTATCCAGCAAAGAGATACAGGCTGCGAATTTAGGTCAAGCAGATCAAATGAAGGATTTAGCAACATCCGACTGACGTTTAATGAAATATAGGAGGGTAACAGGCACAAGCTAAGGCACTGGGTTTTGCTAATTAAATGTGAAGTATTTCAGCAAGTGTTTCAATCATTTTACTATACATTCACCAGTCACTTTATTAGGTACACCTCCTTGTTTGTACGCTCACTGTCCATTTTCTTAGTTACACTTACCATATAGAAGCACTTTATAGTTCTATAATAACAGAATGTAGTCCAATTGTCCCTACATACTTCTAGTCTCCTTTATTTTGTTCTCTAATGATCAGGACCAGCACAGATCAGGTACTTTTAGTGTATTGTCATGCTGGTACAAGTGGGTCAGACACAGCAGTGCTGCTGGAGTCACTCACTGTGTCGCCGGCTAGCCCCTGGCTTTCCCCAAGCCCTGACTGTTATTAAGCGTATAAGACAGTGAATGAATGAATTTTCCATGTGGACGGGCACACACACACACACACACACACACACACACACACACACACACACACACACACTGACATGTTGGTTCTATCTATCTCAGGAAACTGGCCCTAATTGAAGTAAATATTGGGTAAAGTACTGAGCTGCGATGAGATAACAAATTTATCAGAAACCCAGTCAACCATTCATGCAGACTGCTTACACAGAGAACGTCAACACTCAGAGTGGTGAGCTGTGTATAACTGACACACACACACACACAGTCTCACTCATTAGATATATTTGTGTCTGATTTGCACCAACACAAAAAAACATAGTTTATCTATTATGCTACAATTTAGGCTTATATGGCTTAAATGGCTTATACCTGCCTGTTCACCTACACATAAATAACTTGAGATGACAAAACCAGTCTTTTATTTGTAACACCAGGCACAATGGTCTAAAACGGGTTCTGAGGGTGCCTTCTGGCCAGGTTGGGCATCACACACAGGCACGATGGGATAATTGGGGGATTATCCTTCGGCTCTGCAGCAGCAACTCCTACCGGCCATGGGTTGGAGCAGCTCCCTGTGCTCTCTGGGAACAGACCCCCATTGCGTCTCTTTTGAGCTGATCTCGCGTTTACAATGGCACTGCGGGTTCAATTACTTATGCAACACTCCCACCTAGTGTCACGACATCAACAGTCCTTCCGATCTGGACTCTAAATATCCGGGCGCTCAGGTGGCACAGCAGCAATTTGTGACCTGGATACAAGTCCCAGCCGTGGTTTCCAGCCGTGTCTGACGGAAGAGAAGCAGGATGGAGGAGCATCCTCTGTGCTGCAAAAGCAAACCCTTCCAGGTCCTAAGTGACAGACAGGCTCCCGGTTCTTTTGCTTTCCTGTCCCCAATGAATAAAAAAAAAAATACAACAACAAAGCATTTTTCCACTTATCCTAATGAGGGTTATGGGTGGTTTGGAGACCACCCTGGAATTCAGCAGAGCACAGATTAGCATTTGAAGACTACTAATTACATTGAGTAAAAATTTCCACCTTTTGAAATCAGTGTTCCAAATGAAATGTGTTCTAGCCCCTGAAACTTTAATCTCACTCATTTTCTTCAGCCAGTCAAACTTTAATCACAACTGGTGTCTTTGAGCTGATTTTGAGTGTTTTCATACATTGTCTGGACCAGTCATGAAGCCTCAAGCCATTCAGGTGACAAAAAGCATTATGATAGAGGAAATCTCTAAACAAGTCACAACGGCCTTTGCAAGAAGTATGATCGTTCGAATCCAAGCACTGCCAAAGCCTTCCCTCAACTGCTTGGATGACATTTGGGTAAGGGTTTCTGCTAAATGCTATAATTCAAACAGTTTTGTAGCTTTAGTAAGTGTGTAAAATCTTTAGATGTTTAAACTTCCAGTTCAACGATTACCTCAGGACTTAAAACTGCTTAACACTGCTATTTTTACATTAACACAAAAGTACCATGCAGACAGGTTGTGTGTATAAACAGTTTTATTTCGTCAGCAGATTTATGCCATGAACTCGTAGGGGATGGGCTCCAGCAACTGGGGCTTGTTGTTCTTGGTGCTGACAAAGTGGGCAGGACGAGGGGCAGCAGGCTGGAGGGAGACAAATATGTTAAACACAAGACAGATCAGACACAGTCACCAGAACAGAATCTTTATGGAATACACCTGAAATGTGGCAAAGAGGTCCAGAGCAACTTTGGCAGCAAGTGCAATAATGTTTTTACACGCACTTAATAATCCGATCATAGTCAGATTTCTGCAGTTATCTGATTATTCAAGTGGTCATGTATACAGCATACTCTGAGAAATCAGATTAAGAAATAATCTTCCTGATGGATCTGGCAACCCCGAAATTAAACTTGTCACGCAATTGGAGAGACTCAAACGCAGTATATACACGAGAAAATGAATAATGTGATTATTAAATAATATAGTTTGAAGTTGTCACAAATTCATTATCTGATTACTAGAGTGCATGTAAACTTGATCGGATTACTGACAAAATCGGATTTTCTGCAGTTATTAATTGGATTATTAAGCGCCTGTAAAGGCATTCACTGATAAGCATGAATAATCATTAGTAAAAACCCAGGTGTGGATTCTCTGCTTCTGCAGTCCAGACTAAGAATGCTCAAGGAAACTAAACCACTAACAAGACTCGTATTTTACATTCATTATAATGGGTTTAAGGGGGCACAGGGGTTAGCACCACAAACTTACAGCTCCACAGAACCCCAGTTCTATTGGAATCTGTCCATGGATCTCTGGAGAAGGTCAATCATGTGAAAAACACTCTTTGGTCAGAAATTACAAGTGATATCGTCTATGGTGGTCAATTTAAGACGTAAGGCTAAGAAAAAAAGTGACGGAAGGTTGGGTTAATAGAAAGGTGGATGGAGGGGTTACAGAACCATGTGATGTACTGCCGCTCTGCCACTGTAGCTTTGACTGGGATCAGTGACTTACGGGATAGGGATATGGACCCAAAACCAGGTAAGGAAGAGGAAAGATGAAACTGTAGCCAAGTATAGCTCAGATTTCATTAAGCAGCGTTACTCATCCATATCAAATTGGATTTTTCTCACCAGTCCATCCACCCCAACTGGCAAACTACAGGAGGTTTTGTCAAAGGATTGAAAAGCTGAATTGAAAGCTGGAGTAGGACAGAGGTTGATATTGGCTTATACAAAATCAAAGCTAGATCTACCAGTTAGCCAGGATTAGCTGTTACCACACCATTAGTAAGGGAAATTTCTCTTAACCAGCCTGTCCATCTAACAGCAAACCGATCTCACCTTATGCAGGCTGTGTGGTGGAATGCATCCCATTTTTAATCCTGCACTTTACCCTGTTAGGCCCAACAACTGCCCATTGGCATTAGTTCCTACATCTTTATGATCCATGCAAAACAACCTGATGATAATTTAGTTTTTTTTTCCTTGCTTTGTTAGGCCCTGAGCTGGCGGAATTGTGGACTTCAAGGCTCGGTTTTAACTGGTATCTTGCTGTACCTGCGCTTCAGATCACCCAGTGTTGTTCTGCTTGGCCTCCCAGTTTCGTTTTATCGTTGTCCTGGACCGACCGCTGCAGGAAAACTGTCTCGGCTCTTCGAGTGCTTGATGTGCTCAATGCGCCACGTTGATTCTCTTAAGCCAGATCTTACCCCTTAAAAGAATTACAAGTAGAGTCAATGAAAAGAAGTTTCTCTCGGTGTAATGAGGAGAAAATGTGCCCCTATTGACAATTGGTTTAGGACACCAGCGTTGTCCAGGGTGCATAAGGAGGACTGCTCTACCCCACATGAATGACACACAGGCACAGGGCTGCCCTTATGGCAAAGTGATCGCAGGGTGACAAACGAGTCCCAGTTATATGAACTTTATGGGACAGTAGTTATGTAAACAGTACCCACTTGTAGCATCACAGAATTCAGACATCAAACTCCCACATTAAGTGAGCTCATTACTTGAACATGCTTGTTGACGATGCTTGCCTACAGCGTGCTGTGTGACGTTTGTAAACACGTCCCGTTTTGCCATGGTAGCACTTATGAGGGCATGCCTTCTGAAGGTTCCCGTGCCCTGTTAAAAAACCACAGCAGTTTTCCAAAAGGTACTATAGTATACGTCAAGTTTCTAATCATAAGGGGAATTGAGCTCAACTTGCTTAAACTGAATTGACGATAAAGGTTGATCAGATGTGAGGAGATGCTCATGCGGCTTACCTGATATCAACAATATCTCCTTTCTTGTAGATGCGCATGTAAGTAGACAGAGGGACTGGGCCTGACGGATGAAAACAAGCACCAGTTAACAAGCATGCTAATGTAGACTGGTAGCTAGTTGAAGGGACTTCAAAGTAAGGGGTATGCCTGTTTAGAGTTGTTACATGGCTGTTGGTGTCAATCATTGCCTGATGCACTAATTAATACTTCCTTTTCAGCCAGTTAAATCTACACAAGGTAATAAATCAAACTTTAGGCAGTTTAAACTTCCCATGCTTGCGGAAGGGCCTGGCAAACATGTACCGGGTTCCTCTCCTCTTGCCTCTTGTGTTCGTCATGGTGCTGATTACTGCAGCAGGGAAAAACAAAGAATAAGTTCAGCCTTCCTTAACAGAACCTAAAAAGGAAATTGAGTTAGGACAACTGTCGATTAGAGATGGAAAGTTCAAAAACGTTCTTGCATTATCGTTAATGAGCCATGTCTTTTGCCTCAGCTATATTTAAAACTGTTGCCCTAACTAGGACCAGGTGTGTTTGCTTCTGGAGCTGTGCTGACCTGTATATGGAATAAGTCGAAAAAGAGGGGCACTAAACATCCTATTCAGGAACACCACCAGCCATTGGTTCACATATGGGATGACACCGGGTTAAAATGAAATCTCAGGAAAGTGCACCATTTCACCGAACCACATCAACTAGTGGACAAAAACACATTAAAGTTTCAACAGGGAGGATGTGAAGAAACAGCAGGACATTCTTGGGTGTGCGGGTTGTGATTGGAGATGGGGGCGATGAAAGACGATGTTTACCGTAAGCCAAACACATACGGATCAGTACTTAAGGTTTGACTTTCATTCATCACTGGAGCACAAACTAGGAGTATCAGGGACACTGTTACCATCGAAGCAGACAGTGTACCCAGTGACACAAGAGCCAAGGAGGAGAGAAATCTCACATGAAGCAGGCCCTGGGCAAAATGTGGTTATCCGAAGGGCCTTTGTCCACGGCGGTTAAGACGCCCAAACGTGCTCCAGAGATCGACGAGAGGAGAAAAAACACCGCAGTCTAAGCGTAACCAGTGGGGATTCCATATGTGGCAGGGAAACATCTGAAACAATTGAGGGACGCATATTTGCCAAACACCGCATCTCAGTGGCTTTCAAACCCCAAAAACACGCTACGCCAGAAAAACTGGTCAAACCACAAGGATTGGGTTCCCAGCACAAACAGAGTAAAGGAAGTGTACGATGTAAAGTGCCGGGAGGATTGCCAGGAAGTGTACATCGGGGAAACCCAAAACAGCCACTGGCGAAACGGATGGCACAACATAGAAGAGCTACCTAATCAGGTCAGGAACTTGCGGTTTACACCCACCTACAGGCCAGTGGCCACTCTTTCAAGATAAGGAGTGCAAGATCTTGATAGGGAGGAACGATGGTTGGAACGCAGAGTAAAAGAAGCCAATTTTTGTAAAAAGGGAACATCCATCCCTGAACCGAGGGAGGGGGCCTCAGAGTTTACTCCTCTCACCATCTTACAATGGAGCCATGCAGCCCTTCCCCAGTCCTGTTGAATGGCACACATGGCCATTGTCGTTAAGGGCTATGTCAATCTGCATATTAAACTGAAATCACCGGTCCCATTGGTATGCAATGGTTGCTGCGTACCAGTCGTTATGACAAAGTGCTGTATATAAGATCTGGGGAAGTTTCCAAACTGCTCAGCACAGAAGTCATCACTAGATTGAGGGACGAAACGTTTCTCCAACCAAAACCTATGTCCAGATGAACAGATTCAAAGTCTGGATGTTGCCTTTACTACAAACAATGAAAAAGTAGATAGAGTGTAAGGAAAATTTGTTTATTAAATGAGAAAAGGGAAGTGCACATAATTCTACACTATACAAATAGAACATCAACTAAGTACGTGTGCACAGGTCTAAGAGACAGTTAAAAAGATCATGTAGAATCTACAGAGAATTATATTTTATGAGGGCAACGTCCAGGCAGTTTTAGTTCCGCCTTCACAACTTGTGAATGTTTTATTTTAGGCCTGGATCATCACGCATTTTCTGCAAGTTATGATTAAACGTTCGACTGGCATCGCTCCCTCTGGCAGAAGACATCTCATCTCTTCATGGTACAACTTTACTTCCCCGAGCTGAGGTACTACATCGCACTGGGGTTCACTCATGCGGTTGTCTTAAATTCCTAATCTCAGTAGATGCAGAATGCCATAAAAGCCAGGTTAAATCTCAACGGTCAGACTGAGTAGCACATCTTGAAATGCAGATTAAAGCCTGATTACACTGTACAGACACTTTCAGGCACCCAGACTGAGCAAAATCTGTTCAGGTTCAATTTTATTTAGCTGCCCGTCTGACGTAGGTTATGAAGAGACAGTTCAGGGATGGCTAAAACCCAGATGACCATGGACAAGGACTGAGACACAAGACTACTGTATTCCAAAAATATTTGGCCACAATGAGGTAAAACATAATACATATGATTCACATTCAGCATATAATGTGCCATGCTATGAATTTTGACCTTGGTGCGTTAGTTGCCTTAGAAACAGGGTTTCTACGCCCAACGAATACTTTCTCTGTATTCCAAGTTCAGCTGCATTGAAAAACGGAGGGCCCCAGAATCAGTAAAATGTACAAAATTACCGTAACACCTCATGTACTGGCGCCAGTTAAAAATATAATAATACTGCCCTACTGTTAGTTTTTAGCTCGAATGATATCGCGATTACTTGCATGCATAAACTAAGGTATGAAGCATTAAATATCGCGATATATGCCAAGCGTAGCAATATTTCAGCTTTTACAGCGCCATACCAAACCGCACAAAACAACCCGTCGAGTTTCGATTACATAAACTGGTTAACCATTTAAACTGTTATAAAGTACATTTTAAACAAAAAATCACAGGAATGTTGTTTTTCTTCACACAGCCACATGTACCAACCCCGCCAAACTGCGACCGCTACACGGTCCCATTCAGTTTATCCCACCCAAAATTCTCCAAACATGTTCAATTTAGAAGCCAATCGGACATAGAAGCAAAAGCTAACATTATCAGATCATCATGCACCATCACTGAGGGAAAACTCTGATTTATTTAAACAATTTCGCGAGCACATCTTACCCCCGGGTTGCTCGCAGATGGCGTCGGGCGGAAAGGAAATGACGGAGGTCAGACGTCAGCCTCAAGAGAAAATAGAGCCTGTACAGATCGCATGGGTGAAAGTAACGACCGTGGTTCAGTCTCAAATACTAAAGATATGCACTGACATAGTGTACTAAAGAAGCAACGGCATAAATGCTAATGTAGAATACTATCAGTACAGTTTTATGTGAATTGAGACGATAACCTCACTACACCAGACAATCAACCATATTATTTTACATTATATAAATCAAACGGTATGAATAGGTGCTGTCTCAAATTCCCCTATAAGCTCATTAAAAAATTTAAAAATTAATTTAAAAATTATACTTCTTTAATAATTAAGGTTAAGTTAAAAATCTCTATTAATTCTGTAATAGTTGAAATCAGTAATTTTTATATATTTATATCATACTTGTTTGTGTACTATTAACAGTATATATTTCTGTGCAGACATAAAAAATAATAAAATAATATACTTTTAATAATAATGTTTAATAGAAAATATAATAATACTACAGACAGATAATATTCATTTATTTATTTTCTTATACCTGCTTAACACAGTTCAGTGTCAAAGGGAACACAGGGTCACTTTAGAGACACCAGGTGACCTAATCTATGAAAGGAAATAACTATACATTTGTAATTATTACATAATTAAGTAAACATTGTTTATTATACTGTACTAAATACTACAATTTTACTTTATTATTATTATTATTATTATTATTATTATTATTATTATTATTATTATTATTATTATTATTATTATTTAATAACGTGTTTGTATCTGCACCCACAATGCACTGCCAACGCCCTTTGGTGGCGTCTAGAAGCAGTTCGTAGGGTGTAGTGTGTAGGGGGTAGGCAGTAAACGGTAGGGTGTAGAAAGTAGGGTGCAGGCAGTAGGGCACCATGTCGGACACAAACTGCGATTATCGCCGAAGGTCCTTTAAGCCTGAATCTCAAACCGCTCCTTAGTCCCTAAACGAGCGCACTACACAGATCTTAGTATAATCGCTTCCGCAGCCTACGCAGTACACTCTGATCTTAAAAGCCACATATTTGGAACACAGCCCATCGCCAGCCCCAGCGATCGGTGCTGACGGCGGACTGAGGCTCGCCTGTGCGCGGTGATTGGGTGGAAGATGGCGCTGGCCGAATGGAAATCCTAATGACAGTTTCCAAATTTGCCTCTTTTTGTACCATGGTAAGCGAATTTCCTGGCGATCTGGCGTGTGTGTGAGTGTGCGCGCGGTATCCGGTGTAAATCCGTGGCGGCTGGCTGGTGGATTTGTGTGATTTGTTGTATTTACGCTTCCAGTTCGGACTTGCTTGCAGTTGCGAGCTGTTTTTTCCTGTGCGCCAACTCTGGATGTTTCCGCAGGCCTAATAACGATCTAGCACAGGGAAACGATTTCAATCGTCCGAGTCTGATTCCGGGTTTTCGTGGGATTTTACACGGAGATGTGTTTGGGATTTGATCCGCTGAGCTCAGGCTGCGGTTTGATGGGAATATGTTGTGTATTTGGGATGAACCGTGCAGAGCCTGCCTGCAATGACAAGTGAATGACAGTAAACCATAATAATGTTAGAAATCCGGCCTTAAAGCTTTTTTTCTGCTGAATGTTGATGCAGGGCCCGTGTTTTAAATGACGTACTTACATACTGTATACTGCTTCAGAAAAAATGCGTTATTAGCACTACACTGCTGTAATGTATAATTCAGTGATCGTTTTATTAATATGCAGTATGGCATATTGTAATAATTTAATATACACAGTGTCTCAGATTCTTGCTCTGTATTATCTAGCCTTATCAAACATTTACGATTCAATGCTATTCTTATCACTATTATTCTTAGAGTTTATACATTTATTTATTTATCCCCATTTGCCTTGGTCAAAGTTATGGGTGGGTCTGGTGCTTATCCCGGAGATCACAGGATGCAGCTCTTAGCGTGCCCAGGATTGGATGCCAGTCCATCACAGGGCTGAGGTTTTATTTGGTCAACTGTGACTGGACGTGACGTTGGAAGGCACCACTTGGACTCGGAGTTAGGTCACCACATTAGACCTCTGTGCCACCCAAGCACGTTGTTGTTGCATTTATTATTATTATTATTATTATTATTATTATTATTATTATGTAGGCAAAGGGAGGTTGCAGAGGAAACCCTTATTTGGGTTATAATAGTATCGTGCATACTAATGATTATGGTAGTATGCAGTAATAATTTAGTGTACCACATGGTGATGTAATATTGTTGTGAGTTTTAAGGAGATGATTTGAGGAAGGTTTGCACACTAATTGTGTTTGATAGTGGTTTTAGTTTCTTAGTCGGGTAAAGGAATCATTTTATTTCATGTAAAAAGTTGCAGGTGTTCCATGTTGTAGTGTGGGATTAGGTTAATTAACCACAAATAATCATTAAAGTTTTTTATCTGGGTTGCCAAAAATTCTCACTGCATATGCGTATGGTAGGTACCAGATAAAGTTATTATATTTATAAATGATATGCACAACAGGCGTTCACTCACATTTCATACAAATGTATCCCAATCCAGGGTTGGGTAGGGGGTTAGGCTAACCAGCTTCACAGGGCACAAAGTGGGAAATAAACCCAGACAGGGCACATGAGCTCACTCACTCTGGGACGCTGCAGAGACACTGACGTGATGCACATCCCTGGAATGTGGGAGGAAACTGGAATACCTGACAATGGGGAACTCACCGGCATCGGCCAAGCTGAGACTCGAACCCTGGTTTCTGAATCTTTGAGGTGATGGCGCTAACTAGTGGGCGCAGTTCGGGTCTGGCGTCTATCTAAGAACAGGCCTAAGTGTGATGCAGAAAGAATTGTGTCTGTATGACCAGATAGCACTGCTGGGACTTGGACCATGGTCGCTGCAGTGATGGGCTAGTGGATGGTTCATGTGCCACTGAGCTCAGTCTGTATGTTGTATGCTTTGTAAGCGTTAGGCAGCTATAATATGGAGTTTAGGACAGTGGTGGCTTTGTGAATGAGACTATGAATGGCTGTTCAGAAGGTTGTGAGTTCAAATCCCAGCTCCACCAAGTTGCCACTATTGGACCTTTCAGCTTTGATGTAATCACTCTGAGTGAATCCTAAATGCTGTAAATGGGGTCATATATAAACCCTCTGACTGTGTTAGAGGTGTTGTGTTTGCACAGTTTGACCTCCACAGACCACGCCTGATTTAGTCATGGATGGTTCAGTTCAGCCACTGTGTGGTGTGTGTATGAGTAATGATGGTACCAGGGTATCAGCCGGGTTGGCTGCTGTTAATCCTCATAGTTGTAGAGTTATAAACGACGGCTCACATTTTTTCCATTCAAAATCATCGCCATGCTCTCGGCCTTCACCCGTTCCAGTTTCTCACCACAGGATGTTGCTCCTTGGATATTTCTGGTTGCCAGACTTTTTCAGCCAAGGTTGAGGTTTTTAAAAAGTTTTTTTGTGCCTGATACACTCATACCAGCATTACAAACACACACACACACATGCTCGTTCTGAGTAAAAGTAACATATTTCTGAAAAATGACTCAAGTAGCGGTTGAAGTAAGCCATGAGAAAACTGCTCAAGTAAAGTCCTCTGTGTTTTTAACTTCAAATATCAAAAGTATGAGGGCATAGCAGTTAGCATGATTAAGCACAGTGGCAGACTGCACAGCGAGATGTTAATTTAATCAGTAAATGCACGGCAAAGCCCCTTGAATAACCTTGAATAGCAAACCAGGAACAAGTATCTCTTGCATTTATTTAAGACATCCGTTCATAAAGGCTGATAATATTGCGAAAATGATCTTTGTTTTTAATTTTCTCAGCCTCACACAATGCAAGCCATAATATTGCGTAACATTATGTGGATCTCCCTCGTGGGAGGCTCTGATCCATCGAGTCATGGACTCCACAAGACCTCTGAAAATGTCCTGTGGTATCTGGTGCCAAGACGTTAATAGCAGATCCTTAAATACTGTAGGTTGGTGGTGGGGCCTCCATGTATCGAACTTGCTTGTACAGCAGATCCTTGTTTGTCCAGATGCTTGATCGGATGAGGAAGCATCTTTTAGGAAGAATTCCTTCCAAAAAAGACCATTCCTGATCGAGCTTCTTCAGACTGTGGAAGGGTGGGTCAACTTGGCATCCCGATGAAGCTGTCAAATGCTGCTATTGCGCAAGTGTAAAGGGTGCTCACACTAAATACTTCCCACTGTCACCTATAGACGTTAGTGAAAACAAATAAAAGCATTCGCCTTTCAGTAGACATTACTGGGGCTTTGTCTGAAACCTGGTTCCGTGGTCAGAAGAAACAAAATCAGGGTTTTTGGTGATGAATGTTCAAGGTGGGTTCGGTGTTTAATGAAGGTTGGTCATATAGAAAAGAACACAATCTTTAAAATTAATTATACAATCAGTCTTAATGACTTTTAGTTTGATTAGTTAGCACCATTTGATCATCCGGGACCCATCATTGGCCGTGACCGATGATTGGCTGGTCAGTGTCATATAACTGATTTTGTGCTGATCACATTTGACATTCAGAATTCAGTTCATGTGTGTACAGAGCATTAAACGCAGCTCAGACGCTCGCATGTTCGTTTCCCGGTCCCAGCGTTTATTGCACAGCTCGATGGTCTGTGTAGTTTTGTGTTGTTGTTCATGTGTGATCTATTTTAACATGTACATGTCTTTCATTAGTTGATAAAAGCTCACGGTGCATGTTTTTAATTGTGTTGCACCATTTATGCCTGGGATTTAGCCTGAGTGTGTTTTTACTGCATTCAGTGGCTTACAGTAGTGATGTATGACTTATTGTCTTGGTTGTTGTATATGCTATGTAAAACTGTGACCCGAGTGGGCTGAGATGCAATGCAGAGCCTTTGCTTGTACTTGTACCTTCGCACTTATTGGGAAAAGGCTCTTATCAAGGCTGCAATGAAGTACAATTTGAGCAAGTTTGCACTTATTGATATTTGTGTGGCCAAAACCACAAAGCTAAAGCTAGTGAGAAAATAGAGCCCGGTACAAGCCAACAGCTCCTGTGACTGATCTTTGCACTGCCTTAATATATTGCTTCCTCTTAGACCATCTTAAAGTGGTACTGTGGTAATGTGGCGGCCTAGCGGTTAAGGTACTGGACTACGGACCAAAAGTTCCAGGGTTCAAATCCCACCTCTGCCAAGCCACCACTGTTGGGTCCTTGAGCAAGGCCCTTAACCCACAATTGCTTGGATTGTAAGATTGTATCAGTTGTAAGTCGCTCTGGACAAGGGTGTCTGCTAAATGCTGTAAATATAAATATAAAAAAATCTTTCTTTAAGAAGTGTTTCTGTGCTGCAATTTATAATTCCTAGACAGACAGAAAATCAGAATTGGCTGGTCATATATGTAAGAAATCAAAATCAGCCAAGAAAATTGCAACCGGTGCATCTCTAACTACAGTAGTTAAGTTGCATTCAGTTACATTTTCAAATGGTACAATTGTCTTGGATCTACTGATGCGTTATTTATTGGGATCCATTGCTGGTTGTTTATTATCTTGGTGTCAGACTAAACTCAGACTGAACTCATGGTGTTGTGTGTGTCGTGTGTGTCGTGTGTGTATACCCCAGGGCGCCAATGCCTCCGCTTTGGAGAAAGAGATTGGCTCGGAGCAGTTCCCTGTCAATGAACACTACTTCGGACTAGTCAACGTAAGCACGTTTTCCTTTTTAACCTTCATGTTGTTTACGCCTGACTGTGTCTGGCTTGTTGTTTATGTCTGGGTTCTGACGTTGCAGTTTGGGAACACCTGCTACTGCAACTCAGTGCTCCAGGCTCTGTACTTCTGCCGGCCCTTTCGGGAGAAGATCCTGGCCTACCGGAGTCAGCCGCGGCGCAAAGAGAACCTGCTGACCTGCCTGGCTGATCTGTTCCACAGCATCGCCAACCAGAAGAGGAAGGTGGGGGTCATCCCTCCCAAAAAGTTCATCACCAGACTACGGAAAGAGAACGGTGAGCATGTGACGGAGGCGGAGTGGGTAGTACCCGTGTCATCATTAACATGGCTGTCGTGACCTCTGGTGTTAATGGCTATCTATAATATGCAGACATTTTCTGAATTCCTTTTGGGACTGTGGTGGCCTAGTGGGTAAGGTACTGGACTATGGACCAGAAGGTCAAAGGTTCAAATCCCACCTCTGCCAAGCTGCCACTGTTGGGTCCTTGAGCAAGGCCCTTAACCCACAATTGCTTGGATTGTAAGATTGTATCAATTGTAAGTCGCTCTGGATAAGGGTGTCTGCTAAATGTTTTAAATGTAAATGTAATCCTACCCTCTTCCATTGGCCCTGCAGAGCTCTTTGATAACTACATGCAACAGGATGCACACGAGTTCCTCAACTACCTGCTGAACACCATCGCCGACCTGCTTCAGGAAGAGAAGAAGCAGGACAAGCAGAACGGCAAGCTGGCCAACGGCACTCTCGACTCCCAGAAGAGTAACAGCACCCCGCCGTCCAGCACCTGGGTCCACGAGATCTTCCAGGGCACGCTGACCAACGAGACTCGCTGTCTCACCTGCGAGACGGTAAAGCTGCTATCTGTGTGTCGCTTACTGACTGAATGGGCTGCAACAATCGACTGTTTTGATAGCCGAATAATCTACGATTATTGAACCGTATAATCAGTTACTCGGATTATGAATTACCAAATACACTTATGTAGCTATAAGCCTACTTTACATTTAGCCTGATGTTGTTTTATGCATTTGTTAACTATCGATGAAGTATCGATAAGGAATAAAGGATTTTGATTACGCTTCCATTACGCTTTTGTTAACTGTTCAGTAAGCGGCAATGTAAAAACATTTCTATTTAGACAGAGAATCGCGTGTGATGATGTCGTGCCTGTGTGATGCCTGACCTGGCCAGAATTCACTGCTGGGACTCGAACCTGGTTCCTTGCAGTGGTGGGCTAGTGAATTGCCTATGTGCTATCAAAGGGCCATTATGTCACTTTGTTATTGTAAAAATGTGTAAGTGCTGTATCATTTAGCTGATATTTTATTCAATAGTTTATTTAATAGTTTCTGTTTTTTGAACTGTTACTGCAGATTTATTGGACTAGACTAGATAAATTAGTTTCTTTTCTTACGTTTATCATCTAAGCTACCCACTGATGATGGGTTACCCTTTTGAGCCTTCGTCCTCCCAAGGTTTCTTAATTATAACGTTTAGGGATTTTTCCTTGCCAACTGTCACCCCCAAGGCTTGCTCAATTTGGGATTGTGGGGGCCCTTAGATATTAGAAGATCATCTAAAATTGTTAAAACTGGGCTTCGAGACAATGCTCCATTGTAACAGCACTAGGGAAATAAATCTGACTTTACTTGACGTGACAGGATCAACCAGTTTACTGATGCTGTGAGTTTGTGTTGTTTTTGTCCTTCGGTTCATAGGCCTCTGTTTTTCTCTTTGCAAAAACACGTCCAGGGCACCATACCAGTTCTTACCAGTGTACATCATGGCACTATTTCCATCTTTTGCCTGATCTTTGGTGTTTATTTGTGTTCGTTATTGTTCTGCAGATAAGCAGTAAGGACGAGGACTTTCTTGGATTTGTCGGTGGATGTGGAGCGCAGAACACTTCAATCACGCACTGCATCAGGTCGGTGTGTTTTGTTTTTTTGTTTTTTTTGTACGCACAAGCACAGTCGACATTTATCCTCTGTTCTAATGCACCCACCATTTCATCATTTCTGTCTTCCAGGGGCTTCAGTAACACAGAAAACCCTGTGCAGTGCAACAAAATACTAAGGAGGATGTAGGACTGGAATTCGTTGACAGTAACATTTCAAGTCACCCGCAACAGCTGTACACACACCACGCATTTTCATATACAATAAACAAGATCTGCCTGGATTCCAATATCCCCAATTCTTCCTTCTACTAACCAAGAACATCCCTATACCCAATCACCTTTTTTAGCCTTTTAAACATAACGCACTATAACGATCACATCAATAATCAAAAATAATATGCCACTTCCGGATAATCCCACATTACATAACCTAATACGAACTCTCAAGCACCATACATATGGGGCCTAATGCACACCATTTTCATCATTTCTGTCTCTCCAGGGGATTCAGTAACACAGAAAACCCTGTGCAGTGAATACAAATACTACTGTGAGGAATGTAAGGAGTAAACAAGAGGCACACAAAAGGTAAGAATCCAAAATGAGTCCCACAGTCTGAATACGCAATGTGGTTCTCATCAATTAGTCAGGCAGTTGTGGGCACGCTCTTCATTTTGTTAGAGTCGACTCTAGGATTTATTGGGCAACCCTTGATGAAGCTGGGGGTAAAAAAAGGTTATGAGAGGCAAAAATGAAAAAAAAAATCCAGGAAATCACAGGGATTTTTTACAGAATTTAATTGTAAAATCATGGTGGAAAATAAGTATTTGGTCACCCCACAAACAAGCAAGATTTCTTTTCTCTCACAGACCTGTAACTTCTTCCTTAAGAAGCTCTTCTGTCCCTCCCACTCGTTACCTGTATTAATGGCACCTGTTTTGACCTCGTTATCTGTTATAAAAGACACCTGTCAACAGCCTCAAACAGTCAGACTCCAAACCTCAAACCATGGCCAGACCCAAAAGAGCTGTCCAAAGGGACACCAGGAAGAAAATGTCGAGACCTGCACCAGGCTGAGGAAGAGTGAATCTACAATATACAAGACCATTAATAATCTCCCTTGATCTGGGGCTCCATGCAAGATCTCATCCCGTGGGGTCAAATGATCATGAGAACGGTGAGCAAAAAATCCCAGAACTACACAGGAGGGACCTGATGAATGACCTGTAGAGAGCTGGGACCAAAGTAACAAAGGCTACCATCAGTAACACACTACCACCGAGAGGGACTCAGATCCTGCAGTGCCCAGGTGTGTCCCCCTGCTTAAGCCAGTACATGCCCAGGGCCCGTCTTCTGAAGTTTGCCAGAGAGGCATATGGAGGATCCAGAAGAGGATTGGGAGAATGCATGTGGTCAGATGAATCTCGCGTCCAAAATTCTCCTCGCTTCACTTTTTTAAGGCCCGCACCACCTCCCTTGGCACGGGCAACGGGCCCACAAAAGCACACTGGCACCGAAGGACGCGGCGCTACGCTTCAGGAGGTCAGTAGTTGGGACAGCTGGGTGGGCACTGGGTCGTGAACCACCTGGTGATACAGCGGCCCCGCAGAAGTGCGGGTTGCCCCAGCTCGAGCGTGTGTACAGTAAGTGTAATTCAAACACACACACAGCTTGTGTGTGTGGCGAGCCACTTGGTCTGTGGTACTGTGGGAGAATATCCATGTGGTCAGATGAAACCAAAATAAAAACTTTTTGGTAAAAAAACTCAAACTCGGTCGTGTTTTGGAGGAAGAGGAAGAAGAATGCTGAGTCCGCATCCCAAGAACACCATACCTACTGTGAAGCATTGGGGTGAAACGTCATGGGGCTGTTTTTTCTGCAAAGGGGACAGGACGACTGATCCGTGTTAAGGAAGAATGAAACGGGGCCAGGTATGGTGAGATTTTAAGCCAAAACCAGTCCTTCCATCAGTGAGAGCATTGAAGATGGGAACGTAGCTGGGTGCTTCCAGCATGACAATGATCCCAACAACAACCACCGCTCGGGCAATGAAGGAGTGGCTCCGTAAAAAGCATTTCAAGGTCCTGGAGTGGCCTAGCCAGTCTCCAGGACCTCAACACACCTTCGACAGTTTTGTGGGGGAGTTGAAAGTCTGTTGCCCAGCGACAGGCCCAAAACATCACTGCTCTAGAGGAGATCTGCATGGAGGAATGGGCCAAAATACCAGCTACAGTGTGTGCCAACTTGGTGAAGACTTACAGGAAACGTTTGACTTCTGTCATTGCCAACAAAGGTTATGTTACAAAGTACTGAGTTGAACTTTTGTTATTGACCAAATACTTATTTTTTCACCATAATCTACAATTAAATTATTTAAAAATCCTACAATGTGATTTCCTGGATTTTTTTTAAGTGTACCTATGATAAAAATTACAGACCTCTCTCGTCTTTCTAAGTAGGAGAACTTGCACAATCAGTGGCTGACTAAATACTTTTTTGCCCCACTGTATGAGAGAGATCGAACCTTAGGTCACAGAACCTCAGACAGGAAATGAAGAACATTCCTCTAACAATAGAACACATTTGAATCTACACAGTTAAGCAAAATAAACTTTCTACCATGAAGGAAATATAAAAGACTTTTTAAAAAAAAACTCCACCTAAGGAAACACTGGACTTTCTATCACATTTAAATTTAAAACACTTATAATAGCTAAAATATAAATACAGTGGTACCTCGGAAATCGTCAAATTCGGTTCTCGACACATTTTGAGTAGAAACATTTGTCATGGTTCTCGTCGTTTGCGCGGTACTCGGTGCATCTGCTTAAACTTGTATGAGTTGAGCTCCGCAAAAACTTGCTTCAGCTGAAACTCGATTCATGATTCACAATTCAGTACACAGTGATTCAGTGATTTAAAATTCACAGTAGCTGTTTCTCAGTGAAGATCTCTGCTGTGTTTATAGTGTTTTTCATTATTTTTCCACTTACAGTATATACTTCTTAGTGCAGATAAGTCTCCATGGGTCCTAAAAAGGTTAGTAATGACAGCCAACCGAAAGGAAATCTTGGCTTTTTGGGCTGAGCAGTTAGCAATTCACCAATCAAAGTGTTTTGCTTTTAGTTTTCCCTTTCAATCCATTACTCACTAAATTACATGAGGTATTTCAACACGTTCTTATAAAATAAGCTTAAGTTGGGTTTTAGGTAACTGTAGGTTAATGTTTATTTTAATGTGTAATCGGATCCGCTATGATACAGTATAGTCTATATTAAACTCATCAGTTCATGATACATTTAACAGTTTGAACATATCTCCATCATAAATCAGGGATCACCTGTACAATACTCAGTTAATGCATATAATGCCTTATACAGTGTGGATTTTCTGGGGATCTGGAATTGATTCATTCAGTTTACATTATTCCTTATGGGAAACATTTGCTCGGTACTCGTCGTTTTCGGTCCTCAATGAGCCTTCTGGAACAAATTAATGACGAGAAAAAAGGTACCACTGTGGGAGAATTTGTTTTGTGTGTGCGAGGAGGCCGGGTGCCGAAGTATGTCCGTACAAAAAAAAAACCTTCAAACCTCATAATCAGACCTCAAACCTCTGTATTTAGAATAGCAGTTCAGAGAACACCTGGGTATCATTATGAGATGAGAAACAGAGACAGGTTTTTATAAACAGCTCTCCTTCATATCAGGAATCGTACTGCACTCAGCTGTAGTTTTACAAGTTGTACATTTACACTGTGTGTGTGTGTGTGTGTGTGTGTGTGTGTTGTAGGATGAGGGTGAAGAAGCTCCCTATGATCTTAGCCCTGCACCTGAAGAGGTTTAAGTACATGGAGCAGCTCCAGCGCTACACTAAGCTAAGCTACCGCGTGGTCTTCCCTTTGGAGCTCCGCCTCTTCAACACGTCTGGGGACGCCACCAATCCCGAGAGGCTGTACGACCTCGTGGCCGTGGTGGTGCATTGTGGGAGGTTGGTCCACGACGAAAACGTAAATTAAAAACAATTTTAATCTTGTTGCAACTGTCTGACCTGAAGCTGGTTCTGTTCACAGCGGTCCCAATCGCGGCCACTACATCGCTATCGTCAAGAGTCACGACTTCTGGCTGCTGTTCGACGATGACATTGTAGAGGTAAGCCGCCTCATCTAAATGGTAATAAGACTCATGGGTCCAAGTCCTCTGAACCCAGGAGTGATTTTAACATAGAATTCCACTCACAGCTTCGAGCGGCCACAGAGTGAAGGAGCTAAGGGATTTCCATAACAATCTGAACAATCTGAACAATCTGATAACGTTAAGCTCTACACAGAACCATATCAGGTAGCAGTGAGCTCGCTGAATACATTACCTGCAAACGAAATCTGTCTAGGGCAAATCTTAAGTAAATACAGAACATACCAGAATTTCCATGTGGTCCGTCGGCCAGCATTGTTTGATGTTTCTGTCTTTAGTATTGCAAACACATTTTAGACGCCACAGTCTTTTCCAGTACAGGTTAAAATAAAGTAGGGATGTTTACGAAACCGTCCCTTTAAGGTGGTGATTTTGTTTCTCGTCTCAGAAAATTGACGCCCAGGCAATAGAAGAGTTCTACGGACTTACCTCGGAGATCTCCAAGAACTCCGAGTCGGGTTATATTCTGTTCTACCAGTCCAGAGACTGACATTGTGCATCAAGGCGCTCCATCATGGACAACCGGGGAACAAACGAGCCCTATCCCACCTGATCAGGCTGGACAAGACACCGCTGACCCCCGACCCTGGCTTTTTCCCCTGCGAGCCTGATGCTGCAGTCTGGACGTGATGCTCTCGCGGGGTCGTCTGAATGTTGTCTGAAGGTTGTGTATCCATTGTGAGAATGCGTAACCACACTGAATGAGCTGTCCTCTAGCAGAAACGTGTTCAGTCTAATAGTGATACTGACAGGCATCTACTGTCCTCACATGCTGCAAACTTTCAAAGCCTGTCTGACCAAAGGCTTGTGCATGGGAAAATAAGGGGGTGTGTCCTAAACTAGTGGGGAGGAGCTAAACCTGACCATACGGGGCTATTTGTGGGTTATGTATTTCTACCTTGTACATAGTGGTATTTGTATAAATATTATGAAATTATAATAATATTACTGATATAGGTGAAAACAGATTGAAACATGAAATATGTATAACACTATGGTGCACTTTTGATACAGTTTTGTAGGTGTCTGCAGGTTCTTGTGAGGGTTTGCTTGAGACGGCCTGTTGTGAAATAATTTTCTGTTTTAAAGAAAAAGAAAATAAAGTGTATAGATCGAGACCGAGATAAAACAGTGTGACGATTTTTATTAAACCTGGTTTAAATCGTGCTTGGGCCTTGACCACCTGTTCTGGGACGCAGTGGTCAGTGATAAAGGCTCTGAATCTGAACTGCTTATCAAAAGACTGTTAGTTCACATCCCGCCTTGACCAAGCTGCTGGGCCTTTGAGGAAGATTAACCCTTACTGCTCGACTCAGTTGTAATTTATTCCTCGTTGAGCATCTGCTATTTTGAAAAGTGTTAGGCCACCTTTAGATTAGATATACCATTGTTTTAGCAATAGTATAATGACTGTGTAGAATTATTTCTCTCTCTCTATTAGAATACAACCAGAAAATACGAATTTGAATACAGTATTAAAAAAATGAAAAAAAAACCCAACAACTGTACTCTTCAGTGGTAAGTATTTAGTGTGATCTCCCCTTACACTTGAGCAATAGCAGCAGCTTCATCGGGATGCCAGTCTGAAGAAGCTGGATGATGAGTGGTCTTTTTTTGAAGGGTAGCACCCAAGAAACCACCTTTTCAGAAAGGGAACAGGGTGAAAAGGCTAAGCTGTGCTAATGCTCACAAAGACTGGAATGAAGATCAGTGGAAAAGAGGATTATGGAATGACAAATCTAAGTTTGATATTTTTGGGTCCAATCTTCAGCAGACAGCATGTTATATATGTTCATTATGCCATTGCTAAAACAACAAATCAAATGGTGGCCTAAGATTTTTGCACATTACTGTAGTTTGGTTTTCTGACATCGTCAAGAGGAGATGAAATCCCATACGGTTGTGTCTGGGGTAGGAGCACCAGTCGGGGATAATCGCACAGGGGTAAAACAGCAAAATTTTCCTTCACTTCAATGGACGTGCACCATGCATATGCCTGCTCCTGTGCCTGTGTTATATGGGGATAGAAACCCAGGAACATGTCCCCTAAAAAGCATAGAGGAACAGCATTGAAAACCAGTGCTGTTCCAACTGAGTCATGCTGGTTTGTATCCCGCCTCTGGTGAGGTGAGGGCTGTCAGTTACAAAGTGGTGTTTTCCCAGCCTGGCACCCGAGAGTGAGAAAGGTCCATTGGAGAGAGAGCACAAAGGTTTGTATTATACAGGGTGGGCCATTTATATGGATACACCTAAATAAAATGGGAATGGTTGGTGATATCAACTTCCTGTTTGTGGCACATTAGTATATGGGAGGGGGAAACTTTTCAAGATGGGTGTTGACCATGGTGGCCATTTTGAAGTCGGCCATTTTGGATCCAACTTTATTATTTCCAATGGGAAGAGGGTCATGTAACATATCAAACGTATTGAGAATTTCACAAGAAAAACAATGGTGTATCCATATAAATGGCCCACTCTGTACTGACATCACTAAATGTATGAATGGTTTTGAAAATGAAGATTTTCCAGTAAGAGGTAATGCATATAAATATCCCATTATCTGAATATTGGTACACAAGGTCCCCTGTTGGCAAAAGGGGTGCCATGTTTTCATTGTGATATTCATTAAGCTCAAGACGTTTTTTTACTCCTTTTCTTTACCAAGGGTGCCAATCATTCTGGAGATGACTGTACAGGTTTATTCCTGGTCCTATTATTGATTTTAGGTGCTGTTGCCAGTCCATGATACCCTCGTTTTGAAATAGAAAATATAATTTCCACCCTACGTACACCAAGCATCAGCAGATTCCTCAGAAGCATCTTTATTTTTGAACGAAACAGTGTCTTGTTGTGTGATGACTCATCCTCTGACCCAGTAGTCTCTCAATGCCTCCAATCACTGTTTATTAAAAGCTTTAGGCAATTAGCCTTGATTCAGTTTGCAGGAACGTAGAGCCTTCGAATGTGACTGCTGCCTTCACTAAATAAGCTGTGATCAAATTTGTACACCAGATGTGGCAGAACCGAAGTACGCAAGCATTTACTTGTTTAGTCCTGACTCTGTTCCCCTGCAGACGTCGTGTCTGAACGTGGGATCTGTATTTTCATGTCTCAGACGCACAGGCTCACTGGAAGACTACAATGAACGAGTAAACAAACAGGAGGGTGGAGGTAGCTCCAGGGCAGCTGAGGGTGAGACGGAAGGTGGGACGACACACATCAGGGTGCTGTTATTAGCACATGCTCAGAATAGGCCGTCACAGGAGAGCAACTTTTCTTTCAGCAGAGATATGATCTGATTTTCCACTTCAGCAGCTCACAGAGGGACATGATGGCACTTAGTTATTGCTGAAGTACCCACACCCGATGATAAAGGCATACCTTAAATGGCCAAAAGTATGTGGACACCTAGGTATTTCAGCAACACCTATTGCTAACAGGTTCATAAAATCAAGCATGCTTCCATTGTAAGCAAAAATGGATGCCACATTTTCATTCCACATTTCCACGTAAATTTTTGCCCTGCTTATTTTTTGTTGGATTATACCTCTACAGTAACTATAGTAAAAGACATGCTGATGTGAACAGCTTCCTTTTCATCCATAAATATTCATATAAGTACAGAAAAGCGAAGAAACTGCTGTAATTGGCTTGGGAAAATGAGTGGGGAAGACATGGAAACAGCAGCTTCTCTGCTTATACAGACAGATCTTGATAAACTCACTAGTGAGTCTTTAAAAGGCTGTCTAATTATCTTGAGCTTTAGGCTGAAAATCCGCAAGGCAAATCAGAGGGATTAGTGGGTAATTTCCTTTTGAAAAGGAAGAAAAGCCACCTCGCTGAAAAAGTCCTCTAATACAGTCCTCCAATGAATTTGCTTGCTGTTTGTCTGAGATATCTACTGGCTCAGAAGCATTTTAATTCTCAGATTCTTCCAGATCTCTTTTAAATAAGGTTACACATTTAAGAAACTGCGATATGGCATCCCACCTGGTTCTGTTCTAGGACCTATACTGTTCTCACGAGAAGTATAAGTTCAATCTAAGTGTATTTTGTAAACATAGCTTGAAGTAATTTTTCATTACTTTTCATTTCCACCACTATGATACACAATTGTATCACTTAATTTTAAGCTGATTTAAAGGCAGACCTTAATAAAGGTTTGCCGTATAGAAACCTCTTTATTCTGACAACACAGAAATATTGAGCTCAGCTTAAATATGGTTGAGATATTACTTTATAGGTAATATATGTACAACAAACACGAACAGCTCTTAGACTGGGGCAGTCACATGGCACAGTGGTCAAGTATACCCCAGTACTGCAACAGCAACCCCTGTCTGCTCACATACACACCTGCACTAACCAGAATAAGACATTTCATACGTGATAATGATTTAAATGGAATAACTGTTAGAGACACTGATAGGAAAAAACCCCAGCAAATTCGTATCAGTGTTATTGATCCTGACAAATGAACTGGAATGGATCTTCTTTATTGAATGAATGAATGAATGAATGAATGAATGATTAACGCCTCCCTACCACAACTGCTAAGTGCAGGGTTGCCAGATTACTGCACATCAGGTTGGAAGCTGTGCTGATCTTGTTGATACATTTTGGTTCCTGGTGGCAAAGATAAAATGTGTTAAGGGGTGGCACCGATTTCTTTTGACATCCTATTTTCCTGCCTTAGATGAGACCGCAAATTTATTTCATACAGCCTGGTAAATCTCTGAAGGGATTCTGTTGTTTTGTATTTTTCTCTTTCTATCTACTCTGCATGTATAATATTCAGATTTAATGCTGGGATTGGAATAAGTACATCACAGTATGTACATGATAGGCACAGTCACATGTCTTTAATATTTAACAGATGACATTTCTTGTATTTTTGGAGAATTTATGCATCTTTATTCTAGACTTAAGGCAGGAAAAAGGTTATACCTTTTTTGTCTTCCTATAGGTATCTGAAGCCTCTCCCGGAATTCTGGACAGTACAAAAGTCCGGTGCAGGCTCCTCCCAGGGTAACTGTTACAGCACCAGGGATGATCTCCTCACCTGGCTGCCCCTCCCTTAGACACAGTCGTGCGATGTGGGAGGCCCGACCGGCTGGAAACCAGCGATGGGACTCGAACCTAGGTCTTCATTGTGGTGGGCTAGAGAATGTCATTCATTGCAAAGATTAGGTTCTATTGTAGAACAGATTTTTAGATCTTCTAAATATGTTTACATTATAGAGTTTTCTCCAGCATTAAATGGTTTACTTTGCCAAATATGATTAAAGGTGAGGTCAGTCGTTTTTCACTGGAATATCTTTTGCAATATGTCAATAAAATATACTTACAGAGGAAAACATTGTTCTGTATGTCCTTCCAGAGACAAACCTAGTAGAAAAAAATCAAATCTCATCAACAAAACTTCACCACGGTGCCCAAACCTTTGTAGAATACTGGTAGAAATAGAGATCTACAAAATTTGGCAAATAGAGATACTGTATTAATTTGCTTTTCCAGTTGTTCAGAATTATACGTACTCCAATTTTGACAAATGCCACGTTTTTAAGCCTTATTGGATTGAAACAGAGAATCCAATCTGGCAACCCGGGCCACATGGCGCGCCGGGGGAACGCGCGTCACTCCTCCGTCTTTCTGCGACCTTTGGACGCTTTGTATAAGATTCTGGTTACAGGTTGATCCACGGACGGGATACAGACAGGACGAGTGTGCCGGATCGCGGAGGTACTGTGATGTCTGTTGGGGGGGTACCGGCCAGCCCTGCCCTCCCTCCTCTCTGTGAAGATGCTCGGAGCATCATCTCGGTAAAGGAGCGCTTAAGCCACACCGGTGCGGCCACAGATATGAAGACGCAACAAGGTCGCAGGCGCGTCTGAAACGCGCACCTCGACCTCCATTAGCTCAAGGTAGGAGCGAGGGATGGAGATGATGCGGATAAACCGAAATAATGAAAAGCGTTTAGGTGGCGTTTTCTGTGCAACTGGCTACCGACCTCATACCGCATACCTAATTGACGCGTCTGTGGTTGTAGCTGGTTTTCCACAATAACTGCAGCGTGTGAAGCCTAAAGACGAGCTCGTATGAAATGTTACTGATACTGGCCTCAGCAGCAAAGCTTTCTTTAGTAACAACCTGCCTCTGGTTATTTAATAGCTACACCCCACCAGACCAGACCAGACCAGACCAGACCAGACCAGACCAGGCCTGTCCAATCCTCTTAATACAGAGCCTCTATTATATCATTTTAACAATATTAACCTATTGACGGCAGTGGATCAGCACACAATATAGCATCATGTAGCTGACTTTCTCATTGCTGTATTGGCTCTATAGGCTATTTGCTAAATGTTCAATTTACCATAGGAGGTTTCAAAGTCAAAGGAAATTTACCTGAAATTAATTAATTAATTCCTTAACTTAATGGTTACTGGGGACCTGTGATAGACTGGCATCCTGTCTGAAACTCTCTCTGACCAGAGTAAGTTTTATCCCTGCTCTTCCTGGACAGAGTCTCTGCGCCTCCGGGGCCTATCCCTCAGTAACAGGTGTAGGTGTGCCCTGGATGGGGATGGCAGCCCATTGAAGGACAGACGAGACGTACCTCCTTCTACACTCATTGCCCATTTTATCAGCTCCACTTACCAAATAGAAGCACTTTGTAGATCCAGAATTACAGACTGTAGTCCATTTGTTTCTCTAAATACTTTGTTCGTCACCTTTACTCTGTTCTCTAATGGTAAAGACCCCCACAGCACCAGCACAGATCAGGTACAATTTGGGTGGTGGATCATTCTCAGCACTGCAGTGACAATGATGTGGTGGTGGTGTGTTAGTGTTTGTTGTGCTGATAGGAGTAGATCAGACACAGCAGTGCTGCTGGGGTTATTAATCACCTCAGTGTCTTAGTGTCATTGCTGAACTGAAAATAGTTCACTGACCAAAATGTCCAGCCACCAGCATCCTGTGAGCACTAATAATGGATTAGAGGATGACTAACACACACTGTGCAGCAACAGATGAGCTGCTGTGCGGTGTTATATCTGTAATAATATTACTGTACTGATAAGAATGTTGCATGTCTTTAAAATGCGTAGTGGATCACAAGCCTAACTGTTTTGTACAGATTATTTCTTAAAATAATATCCAATTATTTTCATCAGAAGTATAGCACTGATAGCGGTAGTCAGACAATAAGAATTATAGCAGTAATACTGTAACACAAGGGAGCGTAAAGACTGTTATTACAGCGACTGATAATCAGTTATCATCATTAACTGCAATAATCATGATGATAATAGCTTTCTAATTACAGCGTGCGTAGTTCCTCCGCTTTATTTCATACAGCACCTTCAACAAGGCTCCACACACTCCCCCACACACACAGTTCTGCTACTCCTGTCATGGCCATTATTCACATCCATTAATGCAACAAGTCAGGTGAGGCTAACAGACTCATTAGCATGCTTAAGGCTGCGCATTAGTCCTGATAATGACTGCACTCGATTAACACAAGCAGCCTTTAAATACACACCAAAACAAAACAAACTGCTCCATGATCGTCACAGGTCATGAGTCATTTTGGGCCAAAACAAAGCACAACACAAGCCAGGGGCATATATTAATTTCTTAGGTATATAATATTAACCTTTAAGTTCTTATATAAGAACTGAAACCTGCTGTAGGGAAAGGTTAATATATTATTTGGCATAATGTGCATGAATTATACAGACGGGGATCAGGGTAATAAGGGTCACCTGTAGTTACAGATGAAGGACTCGCTCGGCACATGCTCAGTGTAACATCACACCACAGCTGAACAAATTATTTATGCATATATAAAACAGTTTTCATGTTTTAACCCCACTTCTTCTCGGTCAGCGCCGCGTTGGCTCTGGTGGCTATCCCTGGGGAACACAGAATGCGGCATAAGTGTGCCCTGAACAGGACACCAGACAGACCTGGGTACGGGTTGCTGTTGAATGATCCTTCAACCAACCAGTCAATTGTATCTGCATTATTATTACAGCCTGACCTGGCCAGAGGGCACTGTCAGGACTCGAACCCGGGTCCCTGCAATGGTGGGCTAGCACCTTAGACCTCTGCACCACCCGACTGCCCCTCGATTATGGAGACTGGTGCTGAATAAGCAACCCCTGCCATTACCTGGCTTTTAATCTAGGGCACATTTACATCTGGATCCTATGTTCCCCGGCTCCTGACCCCTGGACCTGTCCGTGGGTTTAGTAATAATTCTGTAATTTCATAGAACTAGACATGAGACGTTTAGTCGTTTAGCAGAAGCCCTTATCCAGAGGGACTTACAACTGATATAATCTTACAATTCAAGCATTTCTGACTAAAGGGCTTTGCTCAAGGACCCAATGGTGGCAGCTTGGCAGTGCTGGGGCTTGAACCCTGGACCTTTCAATCAGTAGCCTTTAATTGTGTCACCACTGTCTCATTTTTAAGAAGTACAATTATAAATAGTGGTACTTCAGTGGTTAGACTCTGGACTTCTGGACTTCTGCTTGTTCAGCTTCTAAATGCACCAAGCTGCCACTGGTGGTACTTCATTGACATCTGCCAAACACGATTAACACCATGGCAACTTTTCTGAATAATTATATTTCAAACCCTCCGTACAATAAATGTGTGTTTCCTTACAGACCAGAGGCACAATGAGCGAGCAGGTGCCTGTCACATTAAACTGGCTGACCCCTGACCCAGTCTGGATCAGCAGTGGTGGGGGAAGTTTAGAGAACTTCACAGCTGGAACGCCCCCTCCACCTGCTATCTTACCCCCGCAGACTGTTTCGGGGCCGCTGGTCAACCCGTGGGACATCGTCCTGTGTACGTCAGGGACGTTGATCGCCTGCGAGAATGCCCTGGTGGTCCTGGTGATCTGGCAGAACCCGGCTCTGCGGGCGCCCATGTTCTTGCTGATAGGCAGCCTGGCGCTGGCTGACCTGCTGGCCGGCGTGGGCCTGGTGCTACACTTCACCTTTGCCTATTTGCTGCGCTCCGACTCGGCCCAGCTGCTAACGGTGGGGTTGGTGGTGGCCTCGTTCTCAGCCTCGGTCTTCAGCCTATTGGCCATAACCATCGACCGCTACCTGTCGCTTTACTACGCGCTGACGTATAACTCGGAGCGCACCGCCGCCTTCACCTACACCATGCTGGTGCTGCTGTGGGGTGCCTCGCTGTGCCTGGGTGTGCTGCCCGTCACTGGGGTCAACTGCCTGGGCCAGGAGGACGCCTGCAGCGTTGTGTGGCCCCTCACCAAAAACAACGTGGCCGTCCTGTCTGTGTCCTTTCTGCTGCTGTTTGGTCTCATGCTGCAGCTCTACGTGCAGATCTGCAAGATCGTCATGCGGCACGCGCACCAGATCGCCGTGCAGCATCACTTCCTGGCTGCCACGCCTCATTACGTGACTACGCGCAAAGGGGTTTCCACGCTCGCCATCATCCTAGGGACCTTCGCTGCCTGCTGGATGCCCTTCACCGTCTACTCGCTCATCGCCGACTACACCTACCCGCCGCTGTACACGTATGCCACGCTCGTGCCCGCCACCTACAACTCCATCATCAACCCTGTAATCTACGCCTTCCGCAACCAGGAGATCCAAAAAGCTTTGTGGATGGTGTGCTGCGGCTGCATCCCAGCCAGCGTTGCACATCGAGCAAGGACGCCCAGTGACGTCTGACAGCCTGGTTCAGGAAATCGTGAAGGAATACTCCAGAGGTTTTGTTCTGGCCAAGCTGTCGAATTCGTAGCTATATCGAAGGGCAATCAGTTTCCCTGTTTACGCAATTTTTTTATTTCTTCTAACCAATTATTAAACACTTTAATTTTCATTTTGTGTTGTATGATAATGGCTACCATAATCATCATGACTATTTTGTTCAATACTGAAAGGTATTATTCAGCGTTTATTAAATTTCGCTGAGGTCTACTAGGGGAGTGCTCCACACCAGGGACCCGGGTTTGAGTCCTGGGAGTGCCTTCCGACCCAGTGGGGCTTCACATGCAGACATGATTGGCTTGTCAGAGATGACCCTCTACAACAGTGACCCCTACCCAGAATTATAATAGACTGACGTCCAGTTCAGGGCATGCTTAAGATTGGGGAAGGTGCCGGAGCCCCGGCAACCGTGTCCACGAAAGAGCAGAACATAACAAAAAAACAATTACTAAACTTTTTTATCACTCACTCACTTTCCATACCAATGTTGACCAAGTCAATTTCGGGCCGGGGGCTAGGGCCTATCCGGCAGCACAAGGTGCGAGGCAGGAACCAACCCCAGACACTTCTAGAGACAGCAATATATGTAACGCATATATGCAGGGTATACTGCAGTAGAAAAGCTGCAGTCAGCCAACTGGCCACCTTTTATGTAGATGCATATTTTATGTTTATTGCTCTCTCCATTCTTAGTAAGGTTTCGGTAAACCAGATTCGTGTTCTTTTCTCAGTACAGGCAAACATACAGAATAAATGGACGTGATAACTGCTTGTATGCGACAGATGTTGCTAACAGAGAATCGGTCATGAAAGCCTGGAGTATTCCTTTAATCAGCCCTGAGAATCACCAGCTGCATAGAGAAGGGAGCCTTTGTGTGGCCGTCCTTTTATGTCTTCCCCTTATAGTGACTTCAACCACTGCCACACAGCCGTTCCCTCACCCCGGTGCCACCAAACTGCCAAGCAAAGCCTATATGTTCCACGGCGAGCAGTTGTACATAGGATGCTGTAGATAAGCCTGCTGTTCCAGATGCGTGCTCCTTTCTGAAGCAGCAATCATCTGGCCTCCCTCAGTAACGGAGGTGGGGGATGGCCTCACTTCTCTGCTGCATTCTGAACGTGCGCTGAAAGCTAAGCGCTCACAGAGAGCTAAAAATAGCCCCTGATCCGCCAGAGAGAAAAGCAGCCCCATCTCGCCTGATTTTGCTCGCTATTTTTGTGTTTAGGCTTCAGAGACCCATAGCAGAATGTACAGCACCCTCCAAAAACTGAAAACCATGAAGAGCTAACGAGAATCCCTGCTGAGTATCCAACCTGTCGATGCCTTTATTTCGATTTATTGCTACAAACAATGGTCTCCTCCATCCGCATGCGCCTGCATTGATGCGGAGGCTGGAATGAACTGATGTGCATGGTGAATTAAGCAGTCCTCTCTGATTCGGGGTCCACTTGAATGAATGTACTTGTTTTGAGATGTGGAGATCAGGATTTGAATGTCTGATCCATTTGTTTTGTACCACTATGAATTCATAGAAGATCTATTCTGAATCTGAGGCATTTGGTTACAGCTTGATCAATCGTTGATCACAATGTGTTTTAAATTGGAGATATATTTACCTTTTACACTACTTTAAATCGAAAAACAACAAAAACATCTTCTAAACATGACTGTTCCCTGCAAAATTGCTCCTGATAACAAAAATTAAAGGAACACTGATTTTAGATAAACCCAAACATCAATTCAGCTATCTGGTAATGTTATGAAGATAAGAAGGCACAGATGTTTGTGAAAAAAAAAAATAGGAATGTATCTTGGAAAAAAAAGGTACAAATTAGAACATTTGATGTCCAAATTTTTCAAAGGTTGCACTGGTGAAACAAGGCTAACAAACTGTAGCTAACAACTATACAAGCACTACAATTAGTATAACGTAAAAAAATAACTTTTACTTGTTAAATAGCAATTAAAAAAACCCAACTAACTAGATAAAATTATGAGCATTTTCCTATATTTTGTGGCACAGAGCAGGACTGCCCATAGTTGGCACATTTTTGTTAGCTGTTTAATGGGGAACCAAAACCTGAGCAAATCCCTAGCAAAGGAGTGGTAGTTCGAGGTTAAAATGCCAGCTATTACAGACTTTAGCGTAATAATTAATTGGTGATTATAGCCACATAATAGTAAAATGGGTGCTTCTACAAATACATTATCCCAGCAGCTGCTATAGAATTGTAGCTCCAGTGCAAATAGTAGCAAAATATGGACCCAAAACACGTCTTGGCTAATATTCATAGAAAAATGCACAGATCTAATACCATGAGTATAAAGTCTAAAATGCTAGCATAAAGAGAGCCAGTTACTGTGACAGAATTGATTTGTTGTCAGATTTGTATCATAATGGTAAAATAATAGTGTGCCTCTTTAATTCTATTTAATTTCCATGAAACACTGCTGTAACGTCTTCTTAATAGAATCATCTAGCTGCTTTCCTAATGCTAGTGAGCCACGGTCCATCTAAACACCAAGGTTAGACTTCATAAGCAAGCAATAAACTTCTGAGTTCTGAGTGTCTCACCAAAAAATAATAGCAATATTCTAGCAGCAATAACACAAAACTACATCTGCTACTGGAAATATTCTATGACTATATATACTTACCTCTAAATGCTCCTAATAGGCTCTAGGTAAGACTGTAGTTTGCACACCACAGAAACCAATTTCCATCAGTCAGTATATAAACAAGCAAGATGCGTATTTAAAACCGTACCTGCAGATGTGAAACTTTCTTGAGTCCAAAAAACTAAAGTCTTCAAGTCATAGGCTTACATGTGTTTAGCCAGCTAGCTATACTGACAGGATTTCTGAGAGGATTTTAAGTCCGTTTTAAACAGTGTTCAATGTTGTATTATGTTAATCTATATGAGCCATCATGAGCTTACAACAGATTTTGTGCTGTCAGCTAATCAAGTGTTAGTTTGCACGTGCTAATTGAGTGTTTTTAAAAGCCTCATTCATAAAAATTCTTCACTAGTAATGCTAACCATGTAGCTAACATGCAGATCCAGAGAACATTTCTGAGAGGATTTAAGCTACATACACATTTGTTAATTATATTAACTGCTAATGCTATCAAATAGGTAACATGAGCTAACTGGACAGGCTTTCTGGTAGAATTTTAAGTCCTCATTAAAAAGGTGTATAATCGTACTTGCTAACACTAACCAGCTAATTATTCAGAGCTGACAGGATTTATGAGACATATTTAAATGTGCTCATGATCTGAAGTGCTACTCCTAACAAGCTAGTTAAAGTGGTCTATCCTGACCTGAGTTCTGAGTTTGAAAGCCACATTCATACAGTTCACAATACTTACTAAGTAGCTAACATGAGAAATCTGAAAGCATTTCAAAAAGCATTTAAGCTACAGTCATATATGTTAATAATATTCCCTGCTAATGCTACCAGCTAGCTATGTGTGACCTGAGAGCATTAGTGGATTATATATTTGAAAATCTTACTGCTTGCCAGGTAGTTACCACGAATTATCCTGTCAGGATTACTGTGCGAATTTTAAGTCACATTTAAATATGTTAATAATCCATCCTGTGAGCTGTAACCAACTGGCTAGTAGGAGCTACCCTGACAAAATTTCTGAGAGGATTTTTAAATGACATTGAAAGTCTTTAACCAACTGGCTTATTCTAGCTAATCTGACTAATATTTCTGATATGAAATTTTCATAATCTATTTATAATCTTTATTTTGCTACTATCCAGTGGCCTAGTTTGAGCTAATTTGTCAGAAATCCTCTTGGAATGCATCCGTAGATCATAGCTCATCAGAAATGTTGGCTGGTATGTCTTGGTGTCTAATTATTGACTTAAAGACACATCTATTATTCTGTGGTGTGCAGGCAGAGTCTTCTCCTATTGAGTGGAAATAAGGCAGGACCATTACAACAGACTGCTAATTGTACAGATAATGAGTATTTGTAAAACATGAACAGGAAATAAGAGTCTGTCCCAATCCTGGAACTACACCAATCTATCTGCCTGATATACCTGAGCTTCTGTTTCCTCTGCCATGGATGGTTCCGATACAAACAAATTGGTAGCTTACCCACAATGTGACCTATTCATGTGGTTTCTGTTTGCTGTTGTGAATCCGTAATGTAACCGATGTCTGTATGTCTGAAGTCTGACTACACATTTGCGTATGAGTTGCATGGGGGTGTGTGTGTGTGTGTGTGCATGCATATATACGTCTGTCTGTCTGAACAGACTCAGAGGTCAGACAGGAAATGTCTTGTGAGTGACTTCCCCAAAGACTTGGTGCATGGGGTGAACATCGGTCTTCCTGTCGTTCAGAGACGTGGCCTCTTGAGCCCGATCCTTCAGTCAGGGTGTGTCCATGTGACCTGTCACCCGAGCGACCTCTTTTACAGAACTGTAAATGGGCTGAAACTCTGATACTAAATATTTGATCGGGGATCAGAGTAGTGACACCATATGCTGAACTGAAGACGTTGGAGACATTGATGGGAAAACTCCTTGGCTACTGAGAATTATTTATTTTGTTATAAAAAATAAGGTTTCTATTTTTGTTCCTTATGTTTCAATAGCGCTGTACAGCCTTTTTTCGAATGTATTCTTGACAAAAAAGTAATTACTGTTTATCCACATAGGAAGGTGTCCTATCCTGTAAATAAGGCATGAGACATCCGAGAGGCATTGTGACATTAGTCATGGTGCTCTGAGCAAGTTACCCTTGGACCTTGTCCATGTTCACCTGACGTAACCTCTACTACTTCTACTTTTATCTTCTAGTTCTCTTCTAGAGCTGATCTGTCTCAAATAGGGGGGTGAAACGTCAGTGTGTAGCATGAGGACTTGAGCTCACAATCCGTCGCCTGTTAAATCCTGATGTGTTTGGTAATGATGTCATAATCTGATTTAATGAGCCAATATTCTGACATCTCTAAAAATCGGCAGTTGTAGTGACACCGTTTTAGGAAGAGACCTGGACGTTTTAGGGATGACCTTTGTTTTTTTAACCAGAAATATAACCAAATGTAGATGATTGTGTGCTTTATTACAATATAAGAGCTTCACGTTAATTGCAAATCAACTTGCGATGTCATAATGGAAATAATCGTTAGTGTCAGCAGTACGAAAACTTGGATAGGGCTTTTTTTCATGTTTCAATCCCACGTTCTACTGGTCAGGGCTGTGGGGGATCCAGAAAACAGGGCGCAGGTGTAAGACAGTCCCTCACAGGGCTAGGTAGAGGTTGCTGTTGCTGTTGCAGCTCCAGGAGACAATTCCCCCGACCGGCCTCCCCTGCCACAGACAGTTAATCGTGTTTTGTTGTGTCATGTGATGCTTCATATGGCACCGCTGCTCTGACTCGAACCCGAGTCCAAGCAGTGGTTTCTAGCGTATTAGACTTGGACGGCTGATGTGGCGAAAGTTAAAGGACGGAGCAGATCTGCTGTGGGGACACATACCTCGACACCAGGCTGCCAGAACAAGCCAGTAAATGTCGCTGAATGACTCCGTTTGAATTTGCTTAGACCCGCGGCTTGAATTATGCGAGACAAGGAGGTCTGAGAGTTAGAGCATCTTGTGTAGACGTACGTATGAGTCTTAACTGTGAAATGCACTTTATTTTTTTGAGAAATGGCACAACAGGATCTGCAAAATATTGTTGGAAACGATAATCGACGTGCACTATTTAACTGAGAACGCTGTACGACTTTGTCAACGTGGTGAATATTTTTCCAAGGTGTTTAGTGGTATCTTTTTATTGCTTTGGTTAGTTCTCAGAGAGATCTTGTTAATTTTTTGTATTAAAAAAAAGAGAAAAAGAATGTGCTGTGCATTAAAAACAACCCCGGCCTGAGTCTGTTTATTTCCGCTTCCATCGGATCGCTACACCGCTCTCCTGTTGCCATGGCAATCTGCATCCCAGCTGTATTGTCTCTATGGAGATGCCAGTGCCACGTGTCCTGTTTCCATGACTTGGTACGGCCCGGTGTGATTCATTTAAGTCAGGAAACCACAGTCCGCACGTTCGTCCCCGTGCCTCCGGACTTCTGTTCGTTGATCTGGTAGAGTTGAGTGATCTCAGATCCACTCTGTGGTGTGGTTCTGTCTAAGCAGACGCCGGTGTATTCACAGTGTTTCTGTTCAAATCGTTAGAAAAGCTTATAGAGGTAACGATCAGCTGCTGTAAGTCAAAGGAAAGGATTGTTAACTCTAATCTATATTATCTGCTTCACGCGCAGCTTTATTCACATACTTAGATCATACAGCACCAGTCTAGGCCACAAGAAAGTTTCATGAACTGTATCTCTGTGCTGTTAATGGAGTCATGGCATAACTATGGTTTGGGAGAGGGCTGAAACTAATACGTATATACCCCCATGACTTTATTCCTCATTCACAGCAGCACCTATGTGGTCATGACATGGCCTGCAACTCGTAAATTATACATGAATGTTTTTACTTTAGTCCAGAAATGCAGACCTATGGCAGGCTTCAGATCCCAATCAATGGAAGATCATTAAATGCACAGATTTGGTTAGTTTGTGTTCAGACTGGTACTGTATGAGACGCTACTAGGCTCTGGTGATACTGCGCTGTTAGTTCTAGGAACAGAGGATGTGTTTCTGACGTGTTACGGTTCTTAGTCAGACCAGTCATTATCCTCTAACTCAGAATCATCTTCGGAGTCGCTGTACTCCACGGCTATGCGGCGCGACAGAATGGTGGCCACGTCGTTGCCCACCGGCTCGCGTTTCGCCTGCTGCTCCTGCTGCTCCTGCACCTTCTTCAGCTGAATACCTGTGAGCAGAGGACACGGACACACACACACACACACACACACACAATGTCATGCTCAAGTAAAGGTGCAGCCCAGGAGAGGCAGGAAGTAACATCTGATCAGTTGAGTGGTTCTTTTCCCGTCTTATTTGCTTGAAATATAGTTTTATGCAAAAAGTTTGTACCCCTATTACTGTTAAATAAAAGTTTGACTTTCTAAATGGATTTGATTTTTATTATCCAATGGATATTTATTAAGGACGATTAGGGTCAGATGATTAGAATATTTTATCAAATAAATTGTATGATTTTTACTGTGTTAATCGTAGGGGTTGTAACGACACATTCTGCTCAAGATTCACTTCAATTCCCGGTACCGAGTCCACGATTCGATTTTTCTTATTTCTGAAGTGTAAACAATGCAATCTTGAATAAGATTTTAAACAATAAAATCATGTAGTTCCCTGCAATTTAAAGAAATGACTAGAAACAGAGTTTTAAAATAAATAACATCTTCTGATGTAGCTCCACCATACATTAAATAACCTTAAAAATCTTTTTTTTAATTTCTGAAGAATAACAATACAAAATAACATACTTTTTATATAAAAATGTAATAAGAATACTTAATCTGCTGCAATTAAAAGAAATTAGGACTTTTTTGGACCTTCTGCCACCCTGCCACCCTTCAGAAAACCAACATAACGTTATCGACTGGGGTGCCCTAAGACTAACTAACTTGTATGAATGCATCCTACCAGGAAGCCTAGACTGGGAGACATTTCAGTTTACAGGCTCAAGAGTTACTTCTTTTATAATTAAACTAATAGGAAAGTAAATCTAATACAGATACAAAAATGTGACATTTATTAGCATCCTACATACAGAAAACCTGTCTTACCCATACGTATGGCTGCCAGCAGGTCACTGCGGGCATCGGTAATGGGTGGCGCTTCATTAGGCACACACGGGCGTTTGGGAGTGACGGTTTGGGCGGTGCTGGGCGGCAGAGGTGGTGGCCCAGGTGGAAGAGGAGCGGCCAATGGTCCAGAGGCAGGTGAAGAAGGCAGGATGTAACCTGTACCTGCACCACCTGGCCCTGTGTGGCTGAGATGCACCATTGAACCCATAGGGGGCATGGTGAAGGCTGTCTGGCCTGATGGGATGTGAGGAGCTGGCGCTGGAGGTGGAGGTGAGTTTATGTAATCCATACTGTAATAGAAAGTAGAAAGACATTAAGCATTAATTAAACTGGAATCCGATAATACTCATAAATACACATTCAGCAGAAACTGCATTCGGAATTATGAATATCAATTTCCCCAGGTAAGCAACACGCAGTACAATACTCCCCCCGCAGATGCTGGGCATCCGGGCAAAAGTGCCCTCAGTCCGCCCGCCAATGGACTTGTATTCAACAGTTTGCTATAAAATAAGTTTCGTCTACACCTGCTCACTGACTCACTGCTCAGTTTTGCTATAAGCACTAACCTGTAGTCTGCAGGTGGGAGAGGCATAGAGCCATTCATGGTTTGTGGAGGAGGGGGTGGAGCCTGGTGCGGACGACCCAGTGTGCCAGAGCGGTAAGTCATGGACCCCATCCTGTAGTCCTGCTCCATGCCCATCTGGGCGTGAGCCGACAGTGCTGCCATGCTGGGTGGAGGACCGGAGTATGTGTGGGCATGGCCCGCTTGGTTGGACATAGACAGATAGCCGTGGTCCAGGTGGTCGTGGGCGTGAGCTCTGCAGGTGGTGAGAGAGAAAGAACGATTAAAGGTGTGGCTACAGCAACAAGTGTAATCTTGTTTAGATTCAGTATGTCACATTAATGTGTAACTCTTCATCTTCTGTATATACCTTAACGATTATTACTGGTGTTGTTTACTGTATGACCTATTTTATTTATTATATGCTCTAGTTTATCATATTGTATTTTCTATGCTATTATATCATCCATCTTATTTATTATATTTACTAATTTATGATATTCTCAAAATGACCCTGAAATGGATAAGCGGAAAAGATGAGATGAGATGATATTCTCTATTTTATTTTTATATTCACTATTTAACTGATTATATTCTCTATTACATATTTTTATTCTCTAGTTTATCATACTATATGTTTTATTTTATCATATTGTATTCTTTAGTTTACCATATTATATTTCATTTAATTTTCCTATTTTACATATTATATTCTCTATTTTATTACATACAAATCTTCTCTGATTCATTATATTCTCCATTTTATTTAGCTTCTGTATATATAACCAATGTATTCTAATAAATGTAATATTTATGTAGTGTAAGTTCATCCTTACATATTTCATCATATATCGTCTATTTTGTTATCTCACATTTTCTTTATCTCTATTGTTGATAGAAGATAAAAATGGTTTCTTGAGGATATGGGACAATTATCTTGAAATATCGAGATAACAGTGTGTTGTTGTTTTTCCTCAAGATTCCTGTCACACTCTCGTGAGATAACAAAGATAAAAATCATTGTTTACTTGTGATGAGGGCAAAATTGGAAACTTCCTTTGAGGCCAACAACACAACTCTAATCAAAGCTCTAGGATATTTCAAGGATAGAATTGGAAAAAGACCCATTATCTTGTGATATGACCTAAATAACCTTGACAAAATACATAAAATAAAGAAGCCTGCATTATGGGAAGTGCTCAGGTGGCACGACGGTCTAATTCAATTGCCAAGCACCATGGCTGTGCCTTCTGCCCGGGTTCAGCATGCAGGCATTACTGGCTGTGTATGAGGGAGGGGAGGCCGCTTAGGACATTATTACTCTGCTGTCACAGCAATGCCCTGCAATGGACCAGAGTCCTGTACCAGGACACGCTTATGCCTGTGCCCTGTGGCACCTAGGAACCAAGGAGGTAAGTGCCAAGTGCTCCAGTGTTCCTCCTCACTGACCAGGTACCTGACTGCTGCAGACTGAAATCCAGTTTCTCAGTTCATTTATTCACCTGTTTTCTGGAGACATGGATCCCTCAGATGATCCTCCTCTGTGCAGCGTGTGCCGGAGATCAGGCCTCAGCTCCTTATCGAACGCCATCATGTTCCACTCCTGCCTGCGATTGCGAGCTTTCCTCACCTTCTTGACCTCTCTCTGCAGCGTGCCGTCCACACAGCGCTTCTGCTCCTGTACCATTAACACACAAACTACAACTGCATCACAGTGTAACGGCAAACACACCTCACCTACACAGCAGCAAACAACAAATCACGTGCAGTACCTCGTTTGAGTTTGTTATTAATAAAAATAAAAACCTTCACTGCAAACATTCATTTGTTGTCAGTTGCTGCAAGGGTGTTCTAGAGTAAAACATAAGTGATAAGTAGTGTGATAATACAGAGAGGGATTCATAAAATAATCTTGCTACATTTCAGAGATGTAGTGCTTACAGTGGGGCAAAAAAGTATTTAGTCAGCCACTGATTGTGCAAGTTCTCCTACTTAGAAAGGTGAGAATGAGAAAAAAATCCAGGAAATCAAATTTTTTAAAGAATTTAATTGTAAATCATGGTGGAAAATAAGTATTTGGTCACCCACAAACAAGCAAGATTTCTGGCTCTCACAGACCTGGAACTTCTTCTTTAAGAAGCTCTTCTGTCCTCCACTCGTTACCTGTATTAATGGCACCTGTTTGACCTCGTTATCTGTATAAAAGACACCTGTCCACAGCCTCAAACAGTCAGACTCCAAACTCAACCATGGCCAAGACCAAAGAGCTGTTGAAGGACACCAGGAAGAAAATTGTAGACCTGCACCAGGCTGGGAAGAGTTGGAATCTACAATAGGCAAGGAGGTTGGTGTGAATAAATCAACTGTGGGAGCAATTGTAAAAAAATGGAAGACATACAAGACCATTGATAATCTCCCTCAATCTGGGGCCCCATGTAAGATCTCATCCCGGGGGGTCAAAATGATCATGAGAACGGTGAGCAAAAATCCCAGAACTACACAGAGGGACTTGATGAATGACCTGCAGAGAGCTGGGACCAAAGGAACAAAGGCTACCATCAGTAACACACTACGCTGAGAAGGACTGAGATCCTGCAGTGCCAGACGTGTCCCCCTGCTCAATCCAGTACATGTCCAGGCCCATCTGAAGTTTGTCAGAGAGCATATGGATGATCCAGAAGAGGATTGGGAGAATATCATGTGGTCAGATGAACCAAAATAGAACTTTTTGGTAAGACTCAACTCGTCGTGTTTGGAGGAAGAAAAATGGCAGAGTTGCATCCCAAGAACATCCACTACCTACTGTGAAAGCATGGGGTGGAATGGCAACATCTATTTTGGGGCTGTTTTCTGCAAAAAGGGGACAGGACGGAACCTGATCCGTGTTGAAGGGAAGAATGAACAGGGCCAGGTATCGTGAGATTTTCAGTCAAAACCTCCCTTCCATTCAGTGAGAGCATTGAAGATGGAACGAGGCTGGGTCTTCCAAGCATGACAATGATCCCCAAACACACTGCTCGGAAATGAAGGAGTGGCTCCTTTGAAAAAGCATTTCAAGGTCCTGGAGTGGCCTAGCCAGTCTCCAGACTTCAACCCCATAGAAAATTTGTGGAGAGAGTCCTGTGGAGAAGTCCGTGTTGTCCCAAAACATCACTGCTCTAGAGGAGATCTGTATGGAGGAATGGGCCAAAATACCAGCTACAGTGTGTGCCAACAGGGTGAAGACTTACAGGAAACGTTTGACCTCTGTCATTGCCAACAAACGTTGTGTTACAAAGTATTGAGTTGAACTTTTGTTATTGACCAAATACTTATTTTCCACCATAATTTACAATTAACTTCTTTAAAAATCCTACAATGTGATTTCCTGGATTCTTTTTCTCATTTTGTCTCTCATAGTTGAAGTGTACCTATGATGAAAATTACAGACCTGTCTCATCTTTCTAAGTAGGAGAACTTGCACAATCAGTGGCTGACCAAATACTTTTTTTGCCCCACTGTACATAAGGGGGCACGCTCCACCAGATGTCACTGTGGAGCTGTGCATGAGATCCTCAACAATTCAGTGCAACATTCAACTGACTTCATAACCAGTGGGTTTTTTTTTTGGAGAAACTACCTCAACACTGTACACAACCAACATTTTTGCATATTTATTAAATATGAGATTGACAGACTGCATCATGCTAAATGTCATCCTGTACTGTTGCAGCAAATACTTTGCCTAGGAGAACATACTTCTTTCTGTTAGACCCGGGGCCAGGCCTGAAAGCTAACCAAGGGAGCGTTTAAAGAAACAAGGCGTGTTATTTTGGCTGTAAGCTAGGGTGTAGAACACAATGGAGTGTATTATTAGAGTTGCAGACCCCAGTCATCATATAATGCTTGATAACTTTGGATTTTCATTTGAAGCTAGAAAACAGGGCAATATAAGATTTGCTTTAGTGCCAAATGGCGCTCTCGATGATGCCACTCATATCTCCCAATAATCCTGCTCTGAGTCACCTTAGTGAGCTGCATTTGTGGTTTTGCTGATAAGGTGTGTTCGTGTTTGAATTCATTGCCATCTGTGTGTTCATTCATTGATGGCTCAGCTGAGCGTACCGGGTTTTTATGGGACATTGTGTGCCAGAGACTCACTGGTGGTTAGTCATTTGTGACGAAGAACTTCCCAGATATTAATTAGTATGCATCAAATGACATTATTAGGAACAGTAGAAACTAAGAAATATGATAAACAGGCAAAGACCTTCTGCCGCCTTTTCTCTTTCCTCTTATCCTCGGTGTCCTGCAGCATCTTCTCCTTCCACAGGTCAAAGAAGTAGGAGGGATCAGTGTAAAACTTCAGCCCTTCTTTATTATCGTCTCTGTAGCAGATCAGAGAGGTGAGAGGTTAACCCTTGGTCCACTGTTCACTGTGTGAAAATGGTTCCAATTAACAACATTTCTCTCTGTTTAAGCAAATACGGATCTTTGACTTCTCTGATGAAAGGAAATAATATTTTACACAGCTCACAAACGTATAAGCCTGTGGAACCTGTAGAACCCGTAATCCAGAAAATGGTTCGGAATATCTGATTCCAGCATATTCTATATACAGCTCTGTAAAAGATTAAGAGGTCACTGAAATTATCAGTTTTTACTATTCGAAGATTCTGAATGTCTTTAAATGAAATTGAAGGATCATGCTTTATTCTATAAATTACTGACAAATTCCAATAAATATTATTTTCAGCAATGACAAATGAAAACTGGCCAAAATAACAAATACGATGCAGTGTATTCAGATCTCAAATAACAATAATAATACAAAGAAAACAAGTTTATATTCATTTTAACAAAGCAATACTAATATTTTAACTTGGGGAAAGCTTAGAAATCAACATTTCAGTCACAGCTTTCATGTATCTTGTACTTTTCCTCAATAAATAAGACTAAATAAATAAGTCCTAATCAGTAGCTCATTAAGTACAGTATAAAGTATATATAAAGTATACATATATATATGCTCACCGGCCACTTTATTAGGTACACCTTGCTAGTACTGGGTAGAACCCTGTCTTGCCTTCAGAAGTGCCTTAATTCTTCATGGCAGAGACTCAGCAAGGTGCTGGAAACATTCCTCAGAGATTTTGGTCCATACTGACATGACAGCATCACACAGTTGCTGCAGTTCTAACGGCAACAGGGGGTCCAACCGGTACTAGCAAGGTGTACTTAATAAATTGGCCGGTGAGTGTATATATGTGGTACACAGTTTAGCTACAGAAAGTAGTTGGGCAATATGAATATGCAGGAACAATGTAGGAAGTTTTTCCCATTAGAAATAAAACGAGTAAAAGAAAAATGAGGCATTTCTAAAGAGCGTAGGTATGACCTAGATGTATGATGTATGATGATCAAGCTGATGTGGTCAGCTGGCAGGATTTATAAAGACTCTCAGCTGTCAGAATTTGGAAGGCAGATGCAGAAAGTGATACACACCTGTATGGGGAGAGGATGTTGAGTGGTGGAGGTTTGTCGCTTAGAGCGTGCATCTCCCTTACAGGAATGGGAGTGCTGCTCTTGGACACCACCTGCTGGTCCTGTACGGTCGAGCTTTTAAAGGCCTTCCTCATGTTAATATCCTGTAACGAGACTGCGCACACGCACACACACACACACACACATAAGGCGTCAGTTACGTTGATGATATGTTCGATCTCCTGGCCACCGCAGGACTGCCAGAGACTCCTGAATCTCAGAGATCCTTCGAGTGGGGCCCACAGCACAACGAGTGCTTGAAACGCATTTCGGTAAATCTTACCTCAACATTAAATACATTTATTTGAATCAATAAACCACTTAATTGCAATGATCGATAGCAACCTACTAAACATATTCATTATCTTACAGCTTAAGATTAAATTCATTTTGTTTATTATTAGCACATGCTTGGTGAATCAGTGCCCGAGCTAGTGAACGCTCACCTTGCTCTCATGACACAAAGTATCGAATACAAGAAGGACAGAAAGAAGCAAATGTTACTTTATATGATCTTCTCAAGGCCTTCTGGGGCTCTAATCTTCCAGCAGAGCCATGAAACTCGAGCTGATATCCAGGATAAGCTCTAACAGCGCTGTATTGACCGATGTCCCAGAGCTCGGTTTCCCACAGTGCCCCTTACCCTCTTCCACGGTGGAGTCCAGCTGTGTGACCTTGACGGCAAGCCGATCGATCCGATCCTGCAGGGAGCTCGCCCGAAGATAAAACGCGTTCGCCTCGTTAAAGAGCTCGCCGAATATATCCTCAGCATGCTTACCTACAGCAGAAGAAGAAGATATTAGATTAAATCAAAGATTCATAACCAAGAACAGACACAAGAACAGCTTGAGCTTTTATTCATTCATTTTCTTATCCACTTGAGAAAGCGACTCTACGATGCCTTGGGGACATAGAAAGGGTTTCAATCTCTCATAGGGCAGACACACTCACACACTAGGGACACTTTAGAAACAACAATTAACCTAACACACATCTTTGGAATGTGGGAGGAAACCGGAGTACATGGAGTAAACCTATGCGGACACAGGGAGAACATGCAAACTCCACACAGGCGGAGTCCGAGGTCGGGACTGTACTGGGAACGTTGGCGCCACCCATAGCTCAAGGTTTTAGTCCTGCTTAATTGGATCCTGGAACAGTTAATTAGGTTAATTGGTCTCTCTAAATGTCCCCAGTATGATATATATATATATATATATATATATATATATATATATATATATATATA